>PVJH01033979.1:0-21048 GCA_004026705.1 Nesogale talazaci | reverse complement strand
GATCCAAACAAGACAAAATCTTTGACACCTTCAATCTTTTCTCCATTTTTCATGATGTTTACTACTGGTCCAGTTGTGAGAATTTTGATATTCTTCTTATTGATTCATAAGCCATATTGAAGGCTATAATCCTTGATCTTCATTAGCAAGTCCTTCTAGCCCTCTTTACTTTCAGCAAACCAGGTTGTGTCATCTGCACATCACAGATTACACATAAGCTTTACTCCAATTCTGATGCCACATGCTTCTTCATATAAGCCACCTTCTCTGATGAATTTCTCAGCATACAGACTGAATAAGAATAGTAAGAGGATACAACCTGGAGGAAAACCTTTCCTGATTTTAAACCATGCAGTATTTCCTTGGTCTGAACATACACCTGCCTCCTTAATGTATGTGTAAGTTCAGCATGAGCACAATTAAGTGCTCTGGAATTCCCATTCTTTTCATGACTATCCATAGTTTGTTGCGTTCCACAGAGTACAATGCCTTAGCATAGTCAATACAATACAAGCAAACATCTTTTTGGTTTTCTCTGCTTTGAATCAAGATCCATCGGGCACCACCTATCCCTTGTTCCAGATCCTCTTCTGAATCTGGCCTGAACTTCTGGCATCTCTTTGACTTCATTTTCCTATTTGCTTTAACTATTTTTTAATCATTTTATTGAGGACTCATACATCGTTTCTCATAATACATAAATACATATATTGTGCCACACTTCTTCACATGCCTGCAGCTGTTATCGTTCTCTGAACCTCCACCTTTCCATCGGAGCCTCTGACCTCAGCCTCCCATCCCTTCCCCTCCATCCTTGCTCCCCATTCCCCCACCAACTCTCAATCTCTATAGATTATTGTTTTGTCATAACTTACACTGCTCTATGTCTCCCCTTGCCCTCTCCATCAGTGTCTGTCCTCCCAGTTGGGAGTTATAGGTAGATCCCTGAGGTTGGCTCCCCCTCTCTACCCCACTTTTCCTCCACCCATCCAGTAGCTTCACTCCTACTACTGGTTCCATGGGGTTCATCCATCCTGGGTTTCCCGCATTTCCATTTCTCATCTCCACAGTAGTGTAGAACTAGGACCGTGACAGTTGGAGGGAGGAAGCCTTCAGGAAGTAGAGGAAAGTTGTATGCTTTATTGCCACCTCACTAGCCTGTCTTCTCCCCACAACTCCCCTGTGTGAGTCTTGGGTGGGCCTTGGATCCCCACTCCGCTCTCCCCCCATTCATAGTGACGTGGTTCTTATTCTTCGATGTTTGATATCTGCTCCCTTCAGCCCCCCATGATCACACATGCTAGTGTTTTTCTTCCATGTGGGCTTTGCTGCTTCTGGGCTAGATGTCCATCCATTCACCCTCAAGCCTTCGCGATCCCAGGTGCTTTAACATTTGGTAGTTAGGTGCCATAAGATTTCTCCTCTCTGTCTGTGTCTGCTCCCTTCTGATCTTCCACGATCTTGTTGGGAGGGTGGGCAAACAATAAAATGATTTTTGTTCTTTGATGCCTGATATCTGGGTCTTTCCACAACTCATGGTCATACAGGCTGGTGTGCATCTTCTAAGGTGGGCTCTGGTGTTCCTGGGCCATATAACTGTTTGTTCACCCTCAAACTTTTAAGTCCTCAGATGTCATATATTTTGATAGCCAGGTACCATCAGCCATCTTTACCACTCTTGCTCAATCCTCACATGTCCTCAGTGGTTATTTCATGAGCGATGGCTCACAAAGATACAATTTTTTCCTGTTTGATGCCTGAGGCCTAGTCCTTTTGACACCTCTTGGCCACTTCTTTCATGTGGGCTTGGATACCTCTCAGCTAGATGGCTGTTTGTTTATCTTCAGGCTTTGAGACCCCAGACTCCATACCCTTTGGTAGCTGGGCACCATGGGTTTTCTTCACCCCATTTGCTTATGTACCTATTTGATTTCAGTAATCACATTGGGCCAGTGAGCCTTCTGAAATGCCAAGTTAGTAGAACAAAGTGTTCTTGCCTTGAGGGAGAGTGCCTGGGTAGGGGTTCAAGGTCCAGCTTCTACCTTAGCATTAAATATATAAATTTTTGTATCAGGATTGTTCCCTCATTATAATATGTGCTTCTATTTACATATGCACATGTCTGTGTTTAGACCTCTGCAAGTGCATTTTGCCTTCTAGTTCCTTCCACTATTTCCTTCTGCCTTCCTCCGGTCCCACGGTCTCCTCGGCCATCATTTGGGTTTCAGTGCTTCCTCTCTATTACATTACCCTTACTTCGGCCCCACCAGGCCTCCCACACCCTTCCCGCTACTGACTGTGGACCACCTGTTGCTTCCCCCAACCCTGAGTCTGTCCAGGCCCCCTTTCCTCTCCCCTCTTCCCTGTGTCCCCTCAGGAACCATCAACCCAGTCTTTCGTCCCCACTATCCAACCAGTAGTGCTCCTTTCTTGATTAGATCCATTTTGGGGGCTCAGCCCACATTTCTTTCCCACCATATGACCCCCGAAATGTCCTCTGTCATTGTCTGCTTCCGCAGGGAGACCATATGTCAGGTCCTGTTGTTGTTTGCTCTGTGTCCCCTGTGGCATAGGTTTCTGCAAGGGCATAGTCTTCTGGGTGTCATGGGCAGGGCTCTGGTCATCATGGGGACCAGACCATCTCTCTTTCTCATCCTCTGTCTCCCTGTGGGTGTGGCATTCAGGTCCCTCCCCCAACCTGTTATGCTTTAACTATTTCATGACTAAAAGCAAGCTTCAGAGTCCCTTCTAACGTCCACTTTGATTATTCCTTTCCTGCCTTTTTAATGACCTTTAGCTTTCTTTATGAATGATATTCTTGATATCCTCCTATAGCTCATCAGGTCTTCTGTCACTAGTGTTCAGGGTCAAACCTGTTCTTTAGGTGTCCTTGAATTGAGTGGGATAGAATCAAGGTCATATTTTGGCTCTTGAGGACCTGTTTTAATTTCCTTCAGATTTCACCTGAATTTACATATGAGTCATGAGTCAGCTTGTGGCATAGTTTTGGCTGCAAATATTGAGCTTCTTCAGCATCTCTTCCCACAGATGTAGTCAATTTTATTTTTGTGTATTCCATATGCATATGTGCTGTTACAAAAAAAGGAATTTTCCATAAACAAGTCATCGATTTTGCAAAATTCTTTCATGTGATGTTCAGCTTAATGTCTGTATTTTCCAACCACTATTCCTACCTCTTTGTTTCCCACTTTTGCACTCCAATAATCAATAATTAGCAGTGCATCTTGTTTGCATGTTTGATCAATTTCCAATTGAAGTTGTTGGTAGAATTCTTCAATTCCTTTATCTCTAGCTTTTGTGATTAGTGCATAGATTTGAATAATAGTAGAATTGATTGGATTTCCTTGAAGCTGGGTAGATACAGCTTATCACACAGCACTATATTTCAAGATTGACTTTGCAATATCCTCTTAGAACGAAAAGTCATTCCTCTTGATTTTGTTATATCTGGCATAATAAATCATATGATTTTCTGATTGGAAAGGGCTAATACCAGTTCATTTCAGCTCATTAGTGCCTAGGATGATGATCTTTATGCATTCCACTTCATTTTAACCACTTTCAACTTTCCTAGATTCACACTTAGCACATTGCAAGTTCCAATCATTGGCAGATTTTTGCAGCAGATTTTTTTCAGTTTCTTCTAACCTTGAGTTGTTTCCCATTAGCAAGTGAAAACCTGAAGGCTCCACTCCCACAGACTTTACTCCACTCACATTACCATGGTCAACTCCACTTTAAGCAAGCATTTCTTCCTGAGCCATACTTTAATTGTCCTCAGCTCCAGGGGTCCCGTTCCCAGGCACTATCTCTGCTCCAACCATTAGGCCTTTAGCATCTGACCACACGCATAAGGCTTTCAGAAGCTGCTTCATCTGAAGTGGGCAGCTAATTCCTTCACTGTCTCTTCTTAGCCTGGAAGCTACACTGAAGTCTGTTCACTTTGGGTGACTTGGTTGGTGTTTGAAATATCAATGGTGTCTCTTTCAGCATCACCAAAACACACTAGCCATTCCGGTAAAACAAAGTGACCACAAAATTTTATAGCTTAGGAAACCCTATGCAGGGTCACTCTGAGTGGGAATTGACTCGGTGGCAGTGAGTTTGGTTTGGGGTTTGGTCCTTGATCATCTGTTGGTACTGTCAGATCAGTGTTGAACTGTTAGCCACAAGTTTTCCCTCAGGAGAAAGATGAGTCTGTGTGCTCTTGTAAAGATTTGTAAAACAGGGCTGAGCCCCGGTGGCATAAGTGGTTGAGTGCGGGACTGCTGCCCGCCGGCTTGGCGGTTCAAATCTAGAGGCGGCTTTCAGCAGCGGCCCTGAGGAGCGCCCATGACCACCAGAAGCAGTGATGCCCACACACACACACACACACAAAAAAAAGATTTGCAAAACATCAAGAAACCTACAGATCAATGAGCCTGAAATGACTAGATGGCAGTGAATTGGATTTGGTGTTTATTTCTGTCCTTTAGGCCCTCCCACTTCTTCGCAAACACTGTACTTTTATCAGTAAAACTTTCCCTTTGCCAAATCCACATTGATTCCAATACGAGTAGCAACGCCTCCCTTTCTAAAGCAATTGAAGGCTCCTGCTGAACTACTGCTATGACTACCAAGATATAATCAAGCACTAATGAGAAATCAAAAGAGGGAGTAAACAAACAAAGGGCAATTGCATATTACAATGAATTAATTTGCAAGAATGTGATATAAAAAGATTAATAATGTCCCAATTTATATGCACCAAATTTGAACTTCTTATGTGATTTCCAAAACGCTGTTTAATTCATCAGGAATTGTTTACTTTTCAGCACTATTATGCAAAGTGAATTGTAAAGTGTTTACATTACTACCATTTACGTTAATAAACAACAATATCCACCATCAGAGGATCCGTGGAAAACATTAATCTATAATTATATGAGTTGTGAATTATGTAAATTTTTCAAAAATATATTTCTTGCATAAAATGTAACTCTTAGATGTGAGAGAAGGTATTTCAGGAAAAGAGAAAATTACTTGTGAGTACTTAAAAAATAAAACCAGAAACCTACTGCTATGGCATTGATTCTGGCTTATTATAACCCACGCCGGTCGGTGGGTTTGAACTGAGAACCTGTGGGTTTACAGTTCAATGCTTACCCCTCAGGGTCACTAGAACTCTGTTGCAAATACATCCAAAGAAATAGAAAATACTGGCATCACGTCCATTCCAATTCATAGCAACTCTGTATGGGGTTTCTGGGATATAAATCTTTATAGAAACAGCTTCATCCTTCTCTCAATTTCTCCCAAGAAGCAGCTGGAGGACTTGATTAGCCCTGGCGATGCAGTGATTACACAATGGGATATGATCCACATTGTTGGCCATTCAAAACCACCAGTAGTGCAGGGAGAGAAGACTGGGCTTTCCGTAGTCATAGTCTTGGAAATCCACAGAGGATCACTAAGAGTCCATGTTGACTCAGGGCAATGAGTGGCAGGGCAGTTAGTGGTCCGATGCTTTTCCAATGGTGCCAACAGTCCCCTTGAGGATACTCGCTGCTGTAAAGTGCCTTCTGATAGGTTCCTTCTCCAAGGAACCTAGTACAAAAGGGAGCAAAGCGCCACTTGGTCCTGGGCCATCCTCATACATGTGCTATTTGAACTCATTGCTGCAGCCACTGTGTGATCCATCTTGTTGAGGGTCTATGACCATCACCTCATCTGGTGTCAGTTTGAGGATCCAGAGTGTAGGGGTGGAGTCTAGCTTGTCAATCTGGAGGTAGCCAATGAGACCTCTGTGTGGGCGTGGCCTTCTCCTGAGAATTCTGGGAAATGTGGTCATTCCTTTTGGAGGCGGAGACGCTGTCTCTCTATTCACTCCTTGGGGACTTTCTATAGACAACACTGGCTTGGAGACTCTCTACCGACAAAGCTTACTCCGTGTGAGACATCCCTGAGGAGAAGCCACATGGAGCTACCCTCGTGCCCTGAGTCGGACAAGCCACATGGGTGTAACCAGAATTCTGAAGCTGGAGGAGCTTCTTAGAGACTTCTGACAGCACTGAGATGTTTACAACTCCTTTGAATCCAAAGGCGTTCTACCCATCTGGCTTGTGATCATCCTGCATTTGGTGTCATTGCATGTGTTTCATGAGTCTAAAGAAGACTTTATAGACTGGTATCAGACATATGGGCTAATATCGGATTTGTGACCTTGGACTTGATTGGATTGGGATGTTTCCTTAATGTACAATTGCTCTTGGATATAAAATTCTTTCTTATACACGAGTGCTTTAGCTTCTCTATTCTACCCAGACTAACACGGGGCTTCCTTTTTTCTGCTAAGCTTCTACATTAGCAAGCATAATGCTCTGCTTCAAGGACCAAACTTTCCTGATACAGGCAGCTATGTAGAGACCAAAACTTTTTAAAGGAAGGGGGAAAGGAAAGGTAACTAGCTATACAAGTAAGCAGGCAGGCAAGCTGTAGGGCAGGCAGGCAGGGAGGAAAGAAGGAAGTTGTAAATATTCACGAAAGACTGGGGAGAGGGAAAAAGAAAATGATTATGAGCCCATGAGTCTCAGAAGTCATTTCTCAATTAAGACCATGGTGGAGCCTTCATAGATTCATGGTGAAATAACAAAAATAATGATAACTATTTCCATAAACCTAAAGGCTTGATTTTGTCTTCTGTCAACAAAATTGTCTTATTAATTTGATGACATTCCATTGAAGTTAGGTGCCTATTCACAACAGAGCAAAATGCTCCCTGTCCTCACATGCATTGATACCCTTGAGCCCATCTATGCAGCCAATGTGTCAAGTCATTTCCTTAGAGTCTTCTTTGTCTGACCCTCTGCTTTACCCAACATGATGTCTTCTGCAAGAACTGGCCCCTCCTACAGACATTTCCTGAGGACATGAAAAGTCTCACCACCTTTCTTTCTAAAGAGTATTCTGACTGCACTTCTGCCCAAACTGATTTGCTCATTCTTCTGGCAGTTCACCGTGTGCTTCATATTCTTCAACATCATGGTGGTTCAGATGCATCTTCAGTCTTCCTTCTTCAGTCTGCCTGGTTCACTGTCCAGTTTTCGCATAGTTAGGGCAATTGGAAATACCATGGTTGGGTCAAGTACTCCACGGTGATCAAAAGTCACTTTGCTTTGGAACATTTTAAAGAGGTTTTTTGAGACAGACGTTTCCAATACCATCCTCTGATTTCTCGACTTCTGTTGTCATGCACATTGGCAATCTATTCCCAACCTCTGCCCAGCAAACTACCTGACCAGGGCAATTCTGTCCACCATTTGTGGCGCTTGACACCAAAGATAAAAACTCCACCAGCCTTCTGCGACACTCCCATTGCAGTCAGTATTGTCCGTATGCCCTCCGCAGTGCCCCAAACTGCCACAAGCCACCCCACCATGGTTTCTTTTGAGAAGCCATCCCTTTGGGTCCACACCAACACAAACAGCATCCCCTGAGAGGACCATCCAACTTGCCCTCCAAATAACATAATACTAGTTGACTAGGGAAAGAGTGAAACCACAGGCGGATAAAGAGGTAGGCCAATTCCATAGTGAAATTAACTACAGGCAGTTTGAAGAAACATGCCTATAAGTCTTCCAGAGAGAGCCAGTGCTCTTTGACTCCCTGGAAAATGCCTCCAGCCTCCTCTAAAACAATGCGACGCATACACCAATCAGCCACAATGACCTCAATGAAAAAACAGGAGAAACAAAAGGCAATGTCAGAAGATGTTCTAAACATAACAACATACATAGAAGAAGCAGACATTGACCTGCCACAGAAAGAAATTTTCAGAATCCTGCTGGGAGTCATACGGGCTATGAGGGGGAAAAATACAGAAAGAAAGGATGAAATGAAAAAAAAAGAAAGAAAGGATGAAATGATAGAGGAGATAAAATCCATACACCTAAGGGAAATATAAGAGCTTAGGGATGAGATAACAAAAACCAGTAGCAGACTCACGGACTTCACCAATCAACTGGAGGAGGCAGAAAACCACACGAGTGACCAAGAGGACAGCCAAGCAGCCAAGAGAAGCGGAAGAAGAGCTAAGAGCTATGCCTGGTGCTGTGAAGAGGAATAACATCACAATAATTGGATTACTGGAGGAAGACACAACAAAGAATTCATCCGTGACAACAGTCAGAAAATTCTTGGGGGAAAACTGCTCCATCTTAATGAATGAAAACCAGGCAACCATTCAGGAGGCTGAAACAAACAACACCAGCTAGACTGCATCCCAAAAAGAAGTCAGCATGGCACAAAATAGTTAAGCTATCGAACTTTTTGGACAAGTTGAAAACCGTGAGTGCTGCTAGGGAAAAACAGACAATCACATACCAAGATTCCCAAATAAAAACATGCTCAAACCTATCAGCAGACGCTGTGAAGAAGAGGAGAAGGTGGGATAAGGTATTCCAAAAAATTGAAGGAAAATAATGCAAACCCAAGATTACTCTACCCAGGCAAATTATCTATCAAGATAAACGGAGAAGTAAGAGTTCCTCAGAGAAGGGAAAACTCAAAGAATATGTTAGAAGAAGCCTAGCCCTACAAAAGATCCTTGCTCTCCCAGTTTGGGCAGAAGAACAGCCCTCACCAAGCACAAATGAGAGACCACCACATAGAACAAGCCCACCCAAAGGGCAACAAAGAGAAAACGGCCCCCAAGATTAAACTGACTTAAGGGTGGCAAGAACTCAAAAATGAAACACACGAACACACACACACAAAAGACACTGATAAGAAAGGTGGGTAGATGGACTGAGCCCCGGTGGCGTAGTGGTTGTGCGCGGGGCTGCGGCCCACTGGGACGGAGGTTCAATTTCAGCAGTGGGGCTGGGCCTCCTCCTCCCACCACCGGAGAGCAGTGATGCCAAAAAAAAAAAAAAGAAAGGTGGGAAGAGAAACACACCACATAAAAGGCCTAAGATGACACCACAGAGTCCACAGATAGAGATAATAACCCTTACTATCAATGGATTGACCTGAGGCATTAAAAGTTGAGGGTAGCAGACTGGCTTGGAAAACACAACCCATCAATCAGCTGCCTACAGGAGACACATCTCAAGACTGCAGACAAAAATAGACTGAGAATCAAAGGCTGGAGAAAGACATATCAAGCAAACAGCAATTTAAAAAAAGCAGGGGTTGTAATCCTAATCTCAGATAAAATTGACCTGAAAGTGCAAATCATAAAAAGAAATAATAATGCTCAAGGGAACAGTAGACAAAGAATCACTAAGCATTTTAAACATATATTCCCTGAATGAGATGCCCAGTGAATATGTCAACCAAACACTCCAAAAAATGAGAAAAGAAATCACAGCCTCAACAATGATAGTAAGTGATTTCAATACTCTGCTCTCTGAGAAAGATCACAGGGAAAGAAACTCAACAAGGAGGCTGGAGATCTAAACACTACAATTAGACAGTTTGACCTGATAGATATTTAAAGAGCTGCTCATCCGAATACAAAAAAAAAAAATCAAATTATTTTCAAGCCAGCCTGACACATATTTGGAGATAGGCTACATGCTGTGTATAAGGCAAGTCTGCATAAGTTTAAGAACATTGATATCCTATAGACCTCTCTCTCTGACCACTGTGCCATAAGACTGGAAATCAACAAAAGGGAGATGAATTAAAAAAGAGCAAGCAATTAGAAGATGAATAACTCTCTATTACAAAAGGAGTGTGTACTGGCCCAGAGCCAGTAAATTTGGAAATTTCTAGAAATCATTGAGAATGAGAACACTACGTACACACTTATGGGACACAGCTAAGGCTGTTATCAGAGGAAGTTTCATACCAATACAAGTACACAGGAAAAAAGGAAGAAAGACATATGATTGATAAGCTAGCACAAAATTTACAGCAGCTAGAGCAGAGTCCACAGAATAATTCTATTAATAACAAAATAAAAATAATGAAAATTGGGGCTGAGATTCAGGAGAGGGAGAATAAGAAAACTATGGATAAAATTAATGCTGCTAATAGTTGCTAATAGTTCTTTAAGAGGATAAAAAGAATCGATAGGCTGCTGACAAACCTAACCAAAGAAAGGAAGGGAAATTTTTCAATAACAAGGATGAGGGATGAAACAGGGTATTTTACAACAAACCCTAATGGATAATTACACAGTCTTATGAAGGACTATGCTCCAATGAATTCAACAACTTGGAAGACATGGACAAAGTCATGGAAAAACAATTTCTCCTTACACTATCCCCGGTGGATTTCAAGAATCTCAAGAGACCCATGGCAATAGAAAAAAACAAACAAGGTTATCAAGGGATTACGACAATAAAATTGCCTGGGCCACGTGGCTTTACAGGAGAATCTGCCAAGCATTCAAGGAAGAACTGACACCAATCCTCCACAAACTCCTTCTATAAAGCTAGAATAACTCTAATACTGAAACTGGGAAGGGATCCCAGAAGAATAAATATCTACAGACCAATATCCTTAATGAACATTGATGCAAAAATCCTTAACAAAATTCTGGCCAATAGAATACAAAAGTATATAAAACAAACAACTCACCATGACCAAGTGGAATTCATACCAGGAATGCATGGATCGTTCAGCATACAAAAGATCATTTGCCACATTGACATTAAAAGAATCATTGAAAGCGGGCTGAGCCCCGGTGGCGTAAGTGGTTGAGTGCGAGAGTGCAACCCATGGGCTTGGCAGTTCAAATCCAGTGGTGGCTCTCAGGAGAGTGCTGGGTAGCTCCCACGACCACCAGAGGGCAGTGATGCCCAAACAAAAAAAGCACACACACACAAAAAAAGAATCATTGAAAGATGCAGAAAAAGCATTCGACAACATCCAACACCAATTCCTGATTTAGACACTCAAGAAGATAGGAATGGAAGGAAAATTCCTCAATACAAGCCACATGTGAAAAACCAACAGTCAACATGGCAGTCAGTGAAGAAACGAGGAAAACAATCCCATTGGAAAAGGGGAGCAAACAAGGATGCCCTTTGTCCCCACTCATATTTAACATTGTACTGGAGGTTTTAGCTAACAGCATAAGGCAAAGAAAAGGTTGCCTGGGAAAGGACAAAGTGAAACTATCATTATTTGCAAGTGACATGATTTTATGTATGGAAAATTCCAAAAGCTCCACAAGGGGAGTACTGGAAACAATAGAGGAATATGGCAGAGTGGCAGGGTACAAGATCAAGATGCAGAAATCTATTGGACTGCAATACACATTGGTTAAGACCAGAGGGGGGGCGATCCAAAAGGTGGTACCCTTCACAATAGCCAAGCACAAATTGAAATATCTCAAGATATACTTGACTAAAAGAACAAAAGATTTACATGAGGAAAACAACAGAACACTATTACAAGAAACCAAGAGTGAGCACTACTACAAGAAACCAAGAGGGACCTCACCTAATGTAAGAATATCGCATGCTTGTACAGTGGAAGCCTCAATGGAGTAAAGATGTCAGTTCTGCTGTATGTGAGTTTCAAGCAATACCAATACAATTACCCTCATCTTTCTTCAGAGAAATGGAAAAAATGGTTATCAACTTCATATGGAGAGAGAGGAAGTCCAGAATGAGCAGAGAACTCCTCAAGAAGAAGGGCACAGTGGGAGGGCTTGCTTTACCTGACTTTAGCACACATTATACAGCCACAGTAGTGAAAAACACATGGTATTGGTATAATAACAGATACTCAGACCAATGGAAAAGAACTGAAAACCCAGAAATAAAATCATCAGCATGCAGACAGCTGATCTTTGATAAGGGCCCCAAAAATATCAGATGGGAAGCAGGTGCCCTCTTCAACAAGTGGTGCTAGAAGAAATGGTTATCTACCTGCAGAAAAATGAAGCAAGACCCTTATCTCACTCCATGCACAAGAATAAAGTCAAGGTGGATCACAGACCTAGAGGCAAAACCCCAAACTATTAAGTCCATCAATAAGTGAATTGGGACAAACCTGAAAACTTTGGCACAGGGAAGACATAGGCTAAAAGAAATAGGGAAGGACACAAATACAGATGAGTCACAAATTCACAAGTGGGATATGCAGGTCTATCTAGACAAGATAGGCTGGACAAAGAGTCTGGAGGCGAAAACGACAGGACTGATGGTTCCAGGGTAGGGGATATGGGAGAGGGGGAGGAAGGGGAAAGGAGGTGATGTTGATCAGCCCAGGAAAAAGGGAATAACAATTGATACAAAATCAATGACAAGGTGGGTGAAAGAAGTCCGACAGGGATTGATTAAGACTAATGTAACAGAGAGAAAATACTGAAACCCAATGGAGGTTAAGCATGATAGTGGGACAAGAGGGAAGCAAATGGAAATAGAGGAAGGAACTGGGAGGTAATGGGCATTTATGGAGGTTCAAATACAGGTATGTATATAGGGGCATATATTTATAAATGATGATGGGGAAATATACCAACGTGCATACTTATAGGGTTAGTAATAGGACAGCAGATGGGCATGTGACCTCCACTCAAGTACTTCCTCATTGCAAGAACACTTTTTTCTATTAATTTGGCATTCCAAGATGCTCACCTTTCTGACACAATCAGACAAATATGTGCATAAGCAAAGGTGGTGAAGAAAGCTGATGGTTCCCAGCTATCAAAAGAGGTAGCATCTGGGATCTTAAAGGCTTGAAAGTAAACAAGCAGCCATCTAGCTCAGAAGCAACAAAGCCCACAAGGAAGAAGCATATCAGCTTGTGAGATCACGAGGTGTCGAAGGGATTAGATATCAGGCTTCAAGAACTAAAAAGCATAACATTGCGTGCTCACTTTCCTGATATGATTCCTGAAGACAAATGTGTGCATAAGCTAATGTGGTGAAGAAAGTGGGTGGTGCCCTGCTATCAAAAGATATAGCGTCTGGGGACTTAAAGGCTTTAGTAAACAAGCAGCCATTCAGCTCAGAAGAACAAAGCCGACATGAAAGAAGCACACCAGCCTGTGTGATCATAAGGTGGTGAAGGGACCCGGTGTCAAGCATCAAAGAGCTAAAATTATATCATTATTGATGAGGGGGAGTACAGATTGGGGACCCAAACCCCATCAATAGGTGAAGTGACATCCTCTTGTAGAGGGGTTGCAAGGAGGAGATGACCTAGTTAAGATACAGGGTAGTAGAAATGAATTATGCAACTTTCCTCTATTTCTTAAATGCTGCCTCCCACCCACTATCATGATCCCAATTCTACGACATAAGTCTAGCTAGATCAGGGGATGTACAGTGAAGTTGAAAACATGGAAAATTTAGGATAGATGGTCACTCAAGACTAGTAATAGGAGTGGTAGTACCAGGAGGGTGGAGGGATTATGGAATAGAAAGGGAGAACCAATTTCAGGGATCTACACGTAGCCTCCTCTCTGGGACACGGACAACAGGGAAGTGAGTGTTGGGACACATTGGACAGTATACAGTATGAAAACAATAGCAATTTGTAAATTACTACAGGTTCATGGCGGGGAGGGGGAAAGGAAGGGAAATATAGGGAGCTGATACTGGGGGCCTGCATGGAAGGAGGATGTTTTGAGGGTGATGATGGCTATAAGTATGTAAATGTGACCTACATACAATTGATGTGTGTATGGATTGTGATGAGAGTTGTATGAGCCCCCAATAAAATGATTCATTAAAAAAAAAAAACACTCATGAACATCAAAAGAATTCACCAAGATAGTAATTAGAGAGCTCACCAACTGGGAAAACATCTTCAGCAATGGCACATCAAAGACTTTATTACTAAAATCTACAATACCCTGCTAGCTTCCTAAAAGAAAAAAAACTTAATTGCCCATTGAGGAGGTAGGCAAAGGACCTGAAGAGAAGTCTCACAGAGGCAAAAATCCAAATGGCCAATAAACATAAGAGAAAATGTTCCCAATAATTAGCCACAAGAAAAATGCAAATTAAAACAATGAGATATCACCCTAGCACCCTCAAAGATAGCCAAATTCAAAAAATCAAAAAGCAACAAGTGTAGGAGGGGCTATGGTGAGATAGGAGCTCTCATCCACTGCTGGTGAACTTGTAGGTATATACAGTCACTAAGGAAATCAATTTGGTAATATCTAAAACAGATGGGCAATGAGCTACAGTAGGACCCAGCAATCTCCCTACTAGGCATATACCCAGAACAGGCAAGAAACAAACCATGGCCAGCTATCTATGTTCCAATGTTCATCGTGGCACGGTTCACAATTGCAAGTAGTTGGAAATAAGCCAAATCTCTATCAACAGACAGATGGATTTTTTAAAACTATGTTACATACAAAGTGGGGGGTGGGGAATTAGGTTGCATCTTCTGATCCGATGATATGATACCCCAGAACATTTTAGTATACTGGTACTATTTGGTTCCAAATATTTTTTTTCTCATTTTCCTGCTCTAAAAACTGGACGGGTCTAATGGTCAGGTGGTTTCGTTGTCCAAAAAACATGTTACAGGGGCTGAGCCCCGGTGGCACAGGGGTTGAGTGTGGGACTGAGGCCCACAGGGTTGGCAGTTCAAATCCAGCAGCAGCTCTCCAGAAGCAAGGCTGGGCCTCTCACTCCCACCAGAGGGCAGTGATGCAAAAAAAAAATGGTACAACACGAGTCTGCTGAGGTAAGATTTTAAAAATGCAAAGGGGGCATAGGGAAAAAGCT
The DNA here is from genome assembly GCA_004026705.1 of Nesogale talazaci. Taxonomy (NCBI): domain Eukaryota; kingdom Metazoa; phylum Chordata; class Mammalia; order Afrosoricida; family Tenrecidae; genus Nesogale; species Nesogale talazaci. Next base: position 6,340 of record PVJH01033979.1, on the reverse strand, counting down.
ACTGGGGGGAGGTCCAGGTAGTATGGCAAGGGCCAGACCAAATCCAGCGATATATACGGTAGTCAAATAAAAGGGGAGGTGAGAAATAAAAAAGAAATCGGCAGCATAGGAACAGGGTACTAACCCACCCAAGGGGAGGGTATCATTTGCGTCTCCACAGGGAAAGAGGCACCAGACTTCAACCTAGGGCTCCAAGATGTGAATACAACATACCAGCATGAAGCAGGGAATCAGTTGAGAGGTCTGAGGGGCTGACCCCAATCCCAACTACATGGAGAGCCGCCCCTCTGCCCAGAAGAATTCACTCAGAGGACAGCACTGAAGCTACAGCTCAGGGAGAGGGACATGTCTGATCAGAGCACGTGGGAGCAAATGAGGGGGGAGGAAGAGAGAGTGGAGAACACTCGGGTCCACCAAGCCTTGAGAATGATATCCCTGCTCACAGCAGTCAGTGCACAGACAGGACCATATGGTCAGCCCCACTACAGGACAAGACATCCTCACTGACCCATAGCCATTCAGGGGACAACACTGGAGACACAGTGTTGGGATGGTGTCCGATCTGATCCCACCACACAGAGGCAAAACATTAAGGGCATGAAAAAGAACAGCAAGGGGAACAGAGCAAGGAAGTCCTGAGGGAATATCAAAAGTAGACGTTGGGGCCAGGGTATGGCATCCTATCAAACGCAACTGAAAAACACTCCTAAAGGTCAACAGACCTTGAACTATATTTTACAGGTGGGTTTTTTTTTTGGGGGGGGGGGGGGTTTATTGCTTTGTTTTCTTTTGTTGCTTTGTTCTGCTCTGCCTTATTTTTGTGCATATTGTTTGTTTTGTTTTGGGGGGCATCACTGCCCTCTGGTGGTGGGAGTAGGAGGCCCAACCTTTGCTCCTGTGGAGCCGCTGCTGGAACTGAACCTCCATTGCAGTGGGCCGCACTCCCGCGCACAACCACTACGCCACCAGGGATCAGCCCTATTTTTGTGCATATTATTATCTCTACAGGTCAGTCTAGATAAGATAAGTGGGATAAACAATCTGGAGGAGAAAACAATGGGACCAGTGGTTCCAGAGGGACATGGGAGAGGGGGAAGTGGGGGGAAGGAAATGGTGTTAAAAAATCCAGGGACAAAGGAACAGCAAGTGATCCAAAATCAGTGGCAAGGAGGGTGTAAAATGCCTGGTAGGGCTTGATCGAGGGCAATATAACCGAGGGGAATTATTGAAACCCAAATGAAGGCTGAGCATGATAGTGGGACAAGAGGAAAGTAAAGGAATTAGAGGAAAGAGCTGGGAGCCAAAGGGCATTTATAGAGCTCTAAAGACAGGCATGTACATATGTAATTATACTTATACATGATGATGGGACAATATATCTGTGTGTATACATAGGCTTAGTATTAAGGTAGCAGATGGACATTGGGTATCTACTCAAGTACTCTCTCAATGCAATAACATTTTGTTCTATTAAACTGGCATTCCACGATGCTCAGCTTCCTGACTTGATTGTTGAAGACAAAGCAGGTGCATAAGCAAATGTGGTGAAGAGAGCTGATGGTGCTCGGCTATCAAAAGATATAGTATCTGGGGTCTTAAAGGCTGGAAGATAAACAAGCAGCCATCTAGTGGAGAAGCAACAAACCCACATGGAAGAAGCACACCAGCCTGTGTGATGATTATGAAGTGCCCATGGGATTAGGTATCACACATCAAAGAACCAAAAAATCATATCACTGTGAATAAGGGGGAGTGTGAAATTGGGATCCAAAGCTCATCTGTAGACAACTGGATATCCCCTTAGCAAAAGGTCACAGGGAGGAGATGAAGGTGCAGTGTAGCAAGATTGAAGGATACAACTTTCTTCTAGTTCTTAAATGCTTCCTCCCCCCACTATCATGATCCTAATTCTACCTTACAAATCTGGCAAGACCAGAGGATGTACACTGGTACAGATAGGAACCGGAAACACAGGGAATCCAGGACAGATGAACGCCTCAGTACCAGTGGTGAGAGTGGTGATACTGGGACAGTGGAAGGAAGGTGGAGTAGAAGGGGGTAAGTGATTTCAAGGATCTACATATAACCTCTTCCCTGGAGGATGGACATCAGAAAAGTGAGTGAAGGGAGACATTGGACAGTGTAAGACACGACAAAATAATAACAATTTATAAATTATCAAGGGTTCATGTGGGAGGCTTGGTGGGCAGGGAAAGGAAAAATTAAGGAGCTGATACCAAGGACTCAAGTAGAAAGCAAATGTTTTGAGAATGATGATGGCAACAAATGTACAAATGTGTTGACACAATGAATGGATGAATTATGATAAGAGTTGTATGAGCCCCCAACATAATGATTTAAAATTTAAAAAGAATACTGTAAGACCAACAACCTATTCATCAGAAATACCTTGTTTCAAATAATGTTATTGTTGATAATGAAGATGATGTACCACCAGAGCGTTCTTTAGGGGCAAGGATGGTGTGGGACCTTTGGTTAGATCAAATAGCGGGAGAACAATAGCACTGAACCTAACCATCACAGTTTGGTTGCATAAAAAGTGCCATGAATTCAATTACAGAGAATTGGAAAACATACCAAATGAAGAACATTGAAAACGATTTTAGATGTTGATTTTTAGATGAGCTTAAATAGATACCAGTTATTAAAAGAGCATAGATAACATATGACAAATAGCTGAAGAAAAAATGGTTTCATAATGTATTATAAATTTGACAAAGGATCATAAAGAAACAAAGAAAATAAAAGAATATCCAGATGAATCCTTAATCACAATAAGTATGAGGGCAATTCAGAAGCATTGCTATAAAATTATAGAAACTTTTATTTAAAATATCAAAATATGAAGTTGCTGTTTCTTCATAGCCAGTCCATTTTGGTCTACCCACACAGAAGGTGGTGTTTGTATCTTTCTGGCTCTTCCTCCAGAGAATTCTGTGCACTTTTGTGCTGCTGTTGATAGGTGCCCTCTAATTAGTCCTGACCCATAGCGACCCTCTGCACAACAGAAGGAAACACTGCCTGGTCCTGAACCCTCCTCACACTTGTTCCTCTGCCTGAGCCCATTGTTGCAGTCACAATGTCAACCCCTCTCCTTGAGAGCCTTCCTTTCCTGTGTTGCCCCCCTAGTTTACAAAGCAGGAAGTCCTTCTCCAGGGACTGGTCTCTCCTGACAATATAATCACAGTATGTAAGACAAAGTCTTGCCAGCCTGACCTTCAAGGAGCACTCTAGCTGTACTTCTCCCAAGGCAGATCCGTTTGTCCTTTTAGCAGTCCATGCACAGTTTTGTGTCTACCCCATCAAACTGGCCATTGGGGGATACTCAGGAGAATCAGAGTTGTGTTTCTCTAAAATGTGCTTTGAGTGCGATGGACAAAAAGAAGTCCGAAGAGCTGGAGGTTAGATGGGGAAAGGTTTTCCAAGAAAATTCTCACTGAGTAGCACATGCAGCTCTCTAAGAATAAGCAGATAAATTATTGTAATGAAAAAAGGATTCCTCCACTCAACTTTCCTGTGCTTTGTCTCACCAATGTAGGGTCTTGTTTTGTTTTGTCTGTTGTTGTTTTTTTTTCAACGTTCTGAAAAGTTCTTCATAGGAAGTTCCCATGATCACCTATTATAACTTTGAGAAACTCTATCAGGATTACCCCTTGGTAATTCCATAAAAATGGTCTCCATGCCTTTCGTGAAGATCTCTGCCCTGAACTTGATGACTTAGCAGATACCCTCAGACAGACTTATTTTGGACTTTGATTGAACTTATTTTTAAGCACCCCAAGGAGATGAAGATGCGTGTAGGCTGAGAGAGCTTGCCTGCAATCATCCAATATCACAGAGACATATTTAAGCATGCTTTATTTTCACTTATAATAAACCAATGCATGTCTAGATGTGACTCTTAAGAGCAAGGCTTTTTGACTCACCTAGTATATTTGAGAAAGAAAGGGTTTTCCACACCTGTAAAGAACGGCCGCCTTAGAAACTCCCAAGGACAGTTCTACTCTGCCCTACTGAGTTGCAAGAGTCGAGGGTATTGGCTTTGTTTTTTGATTACCATATCTGGGCTATGTTTAGCCAACCAGAAATGCCCAGATGGGTCATAGAAACAAAACAAAACCAAGCAAACAAAAATTGTCTCTATGCCATTTGTACGAAATACATTAAAGTCAAACCTTGGACTTATAAAAAGTAGGTGACGGGAAAATATTTGTCATGCAGTTTCTAGCTACAAATTCCCTGGTCCAACCCGGTCCTATCAGCTTGACAAATGGTGATAGCTTGGGCGTTGCTGTGATGGTGGAAGCTGTGCCACTGGTATTTCTAAGAGCAGCAGGGTCATCATGCAAAACAAATTCAACTGAAGTTCCAGAGTAAGAACAGACTGGGAAGCAGGGGAAGGTCATCCAATCCACTTCTGAGGAATTAGCCACTGAACCCCTTAAAAATAGCAGCAGAAGTTGATCCCTAGTGGTGCAGTGGTTGAGTGCAGGACTACGGCCCACAGGGTTGATGGTTCAAATCCAGCAGCAGCTCTCCAGGAGCAAGGCTGGGCTTCCTACTCCCACCAGGGCAGTGATGCGAAAAGAAAAAAAAAATAGCAGCAGAACATGACCTGATACTGTATCAGAAGATGCACCCATCAGGTTGGGTGGCACAGAAAATATAGCTAAGGAAGAACTGGCATTCTGCTTAGTAAAGTAGGGGGTCAGCCAAAGAGGAAGACTTTCAATGATCTGGGTTAACATGGAGGGTACAAAAGATGGCCTCACACACAGCAATGACTCAGAGGACAGTGCAGGACCAGGCAGTGGTTGTGAAGAGTCAGAATCCACTCAACAGTCAGTAGCGAATAATAACCAGCACAAATCCCCGTTGACAGTCCTCAAAAGGTAAGTGTCACAATACTCATTGCAGGTTAAGTAAATTCAAAGGGGCAGGAGAGTAAATGAGACACAAGAAATATTTTAATTGATAGAAAGATAACCCCCAAAAAATAATAAATTGAAATAAGAAGAAAAGATAAGAAAGAGAGAAAGAAAGAAAGGTAAGATCCGCCCAGTGCCAATAACAGAATGTAATAACATAGTTTTGAAATATATAAAGCAAACACAGCTAGAAACGCACCCTGAAGCAAGTTAACCCATAGAAATTGTGGGGGTGGAATGGTAGTCATTGTTAGAAAATGACTGTATTTCTCCATCAAAGTAAAGGCTACAATTTCACTATCACCCGGCTCAACCAAACAGCAATTTAAGCCTAAAGCAGAGAGAGTGCATTTTTCAAAATTCATGAAACACCGAAAAATAAAGGTGACACAGAAAATCTAAGTGAGTTTCAAAAGGAAAAAGTGATGGCACACACAGTCCCCCCCAAAAAAGCAACAAAACACCAGCAGGCCCTCCCACTCCACCCCACCCCCGGGCCCCACCAAGAAAATGAACTGCTTTCTGGGAAAGCAGAAAGAACGTCTTTAAACAACACCTGAATAAAAGCAGAAGTCAAAATCATAACTTTTGATTTTGAACACCAAAGAAAGACCTTCTGGCACAAGATCTTTGAGGCCCAGCCTCGGCGGCATCCCAGGGAATTTGATGTGCATATTCAGGGGCCACCTAATCCCAATCAAGAAGTCAAGAAAATGAACACCCTGGAAGAAAAAGGAAGACATTGCAAATATAACTGAAAGAAACACCAATGTCGAGACCTGGCAACTGACTCCTGGAACCCGAGGCATCAGTGGGCCCGCACTCAGTTTCCTTGTGCATGGCCTCACCATGAGCCAGGAACCTCCTCAAGAAAGACAGCAGCTGACAACAGCAGCCAGTGTCTATATACAAGACAGAACTGAAAACGCCCACCGCGCCTCAGGAAGAGAATTCAGCCTGGTGCAGTTAAAAATACGACAATCGTATCCACTCTTCCTGTACTTTCTTAACATTTGTTCTCCTCTGACAGGAGCCAGCCAGTTAAAGCCCAATTGGAAGAAATCAGAGGGCTTTAGAGATTCAAGTTTTTAACAGAATCGACATTTTCATCCTTGCTTTTTTTCCCCTCAACATGGCTCGGATTGCCTTCTTGAAATCAATATGCTGCATTTATAGAGACACTTTAGGATAAAAGGACAGCGGTTTTTTTAGAATCAATAACAAATTACTTGATTCTTACCCAGGCAAATGAGCATATCCCCGTTAACCCCTGAGAGGTGGGGAAAGTTAACCCGAGAGCCTGGGCCCACCAAAGGTTTGCTCAGCCCACCAGATCTGACAAACCTGCCACCCTCAGGGCAGGATGACTGTGGTTGTTGTTGGGGTTGTTG
>PVJH01033978.1:0-21098 GCA_004026705.1 Nesogale talazaci | reverse complement strand
CCATTAATTGCTCATGTGTAAGTTCAAGTTGAAGAAAATAAAGCAAGCCTAAAGAAGTAAAATATAATGGACTGTTTACTCCACCTAAATTTCAAGAATATCTCAAGAATAAATTGGATTTATTGAACACTAGTGAGAAAAGACTGGATGAGCTGTGAAAGGATATCATGATTATAATAGGAGGTAGTCCCCTCCCCCCCAAAAAAGCCCACCAGAAAGTTTCCCAAAATTATGTATTTAACTTAAAAAAAAAAAACACCTTGTCACCTTCAAAACAAACTCCATTACACTTAGTACCTTGATTCCATTCTTGGAAACATTTTTCAAACTCATCTGTTTGGATGGCTGACAGTTCTTCAGTTTTTCCTTCATCTATTTTGCATCATCAAATCACTGTCATTTCATGCCTTTCCTCATTCACAGAAGCATAGAAAAGTTGCATAGAACAACGTCAGGTGAGTCAGGTGTATGTGGCACCTGTTTTTGCTGTTTTTGACCAAAATTGGTCAGGGGTATGCTGTCTTTGACCAAAATTGATGAAAAAAAAGTTCAGTGTGACCAGAGAGAACCTTCCCAGATGATGCCACTGAGTACTAGTGTGCTAGTACCAGTAGACTAGAAGAACAAATTTCATAGACATGCATATGGATATAAGGAAAGGGTTTATATACAAAAGAATGGGACATTGAGAAAGCATCCAAACTCATTCCAGTTCAAAGTCATAAGTCCGATATTAGCCCATATGCTTGATACCACTCTATAATGTCTCCTTCCGACTCATGAAATTACAGGTTAGTGGGTGCAGAATCCTGGCACTGGCAGGGTCTCCCCATGGCTCCTCATTTCCAGGGCTCAGTATCCATCAACAGCATCCAGGGGTGGCAGAAGCAACTCATCGCTGGCAGGGGTCTCCATGTGGCCTTTCTAGCTTCAGAGGGCTGGCTACATCAGGGACAAACCATGTGACTTCTACTGCTCCTCAGACTCTGCCATCTTGTCATGTCCATGATTAATCGTCTCTGAGACTAACTCCCAACAACTGGGGAGATAGCTTCTCATCTTCACGAGGGAAATATTGCGAGATTTCCCAGACGTATTAGGAGAAAGCCATGCCCACACAGAGGCCTCATTGGTTACTCAATGGCTATTAACAGATTAACAGGCTAGACACCACCCCTACATCTCAATCATGAAATTAACAGAAGCATATGACCGCCACAACTAGGCAGCAGGAAAAATGCATACTCTAAAAATTCAGCTCAGTGGAGCTTTTTTCCATTTATTTTGGAGGTGGGATTACTCCATCATACAGCCTCTTCCTTCTTCACAGTCTGGTCTTAGTCTAGAAAATCTATTGAAACCTATTCACTTAGGGAAACCCTTATGGCATTTAAAATGCCAATGGCATAGCTTCCAACATCAGAGCAACATCCAAGACACAACTGTAGGACAAAGTGACAGACAAGTGGCACCCTGTATATACTCATGCATAAGCCGAGCTTTTTCAGCACATTTTTGAAATGAAGCTTTTGTGGTAAAATTAGGTGTCTTGGCTGATATTCAGGTTGGCTTATGCTTGAGTTTATGCAGAGTTTTCTCACAATTCATATGTGGTAGCTACATAATCTGTTGTCACCTTGAGACTTAAGAATGAAGGGGTGGGATTTAGCCTGTCAGATCATAGCCTGATGACCTAATTTGGAACCACATAGGAGAAGAGCAGCTCATTGAAGGCAGGACACAGAGACACTCCCTGGGAGACATTCCTACTGACAAGCCACACGGAGAGAGGCTGATGGAGCCACAACCCTGGAGCTGAGGAACAACATATAGAGGCAGGCCTGCGCTGAGCTGCTTCCACAAGATTTTCCATCCACCAGCCTGTGATAGTCCTGCAGTTGGTGTCACCACATGTGTTGTGTGCACCTGAAGATGAATTTATAGACTGGTACTGGGCTTTTGGACTAAAATTATGGTGCCTTGGCTGATATTCAGGTTAGACTGTGCGGAGTTCTTTCTTTATGTACAATCACTCTTTGATATAAATCTCTCCCTTATACACATATGAGCATCAACCTAGATTTGTTTCTCTAGTCAACCCTGAGTAACACAATCATGATATATTTCATTCACCAGTTTGGTCATGGGAAACATTTACTTATAAATACAGCATATCGAAGAATACAAAAAAAGAAGCATTGACAATAAGGCAAAAAAAACCTCTAAAAAATCTTGTTTCCTCATAGCACTGCATATTTAAACTTTTTTTCCTTTTTGTGACAAAACTAGATGTAACCCCAAATTTTCATGGTTATTGTTACGTGTCACAGGGAAAGTTTTGATACACAGGAACTCAAAGAATGAAATAGAATATGTCATCTCTACAATTGTTTTGTTTGAGGTCATTGTTGCAGGCAGTATCTATAATTTTTATTTCTGCTTAATTCTCATTCCCCATGGATTAGAATTCTTTTAAAGTTGCTTCTGATTTCGCTGAATTCCATAGGTTAGAACTTTGGAAACTGTTTTAATTCTATATTTATATTTTATTTCTTTTTGTTTGTTTGTTTGTTTGCTTGTTTTTCTTTTCAAATCACTGCCCTGGTGGGAGTATGAAGCCCAGCCTTGCTCCTAGAGAGCTGCTGCTGAATTTGAACCATCAACCCTGTGGACCACAGTTCTGCACACAACCATGGGCTCAGCTTCATCTTTTATTTCTAGTGATTTACAAATTTCTGGCTAAAAGCTGATAAGGAAATTAATGTTTTTTACTATAAATGTATGACTGCTAATGAATATAAATAATTCACTGACGATATCATCTTGGAATATGGCATTTAGTTTTTCTATCAGCTTGTCTTTGCATGCAGCCTCCAGTGTAACCTGTCAATCTTGTGGCAGCCTGGTGATGCCTTCTTGGGGGTGGGGCACTTTTATGAGAATGGTACTGAGAACTTCTCCCTTCTTCTGCCTCATCACTGTCCTGCATGTTGGGGGTCTATGCTTGCTTCAGGGGCTTCCCAATGTGTTCTGCTGAACCCTGAGAGCTGTTGGTGTCCTGCCATGTCTACATCCACCCTGGATCCACATGATTCTGCACCCGTGCACTTGTGATAGTCCTGTGTCTTCCTTCATCATTCAGGGTTTTGGGCATTCAGTTATGTGAGTTTGAAGAGGGTCCTGGCTTTTATTGTACTCTGGACTCAAGTTGGACTGAGAGGCCTTCTTGAAATAAGAACAGCTATTGCTATACAGGTCTCGTATATTGTCCCTGTTTTTATTTCTCTAGATATTTCAACCTTATCCACGGAGTATAGTAGTTTACTTCAGGTTTCTTTTGTAGTACAACAATATAGATAAGTAAATAAATAAATATAGATAAATAAAATAAGAGTTCCAAGATTTTTATATATGAAAGAATATCAAAAAAAGGAATTAAATAATAGTGATTATAAGAATTAAGGGAAGGTTTATGTGTCAGAGTTATTCAGTCTTTACACTGAGCAAAATATATGCAAAACTTCTGTAGAAAGAGGAGCATGCAATCAAATTTGGGGAAAGCACATTGGAGGTTAACACACACTTGCTGAAATGAAGAGAAGTGCAAGCATAGGAGAGCAAGGTTTTATGTCCACCAGGGTAGTGTAGGTTGATTGCATTATATGATCTCACATAATTTGGCCAATTTCATAATGGAATCTTCTGTAAACCTCCAAGCAGTTATTCAAGTCACAATCTTTTATAATTTTATTTATTCATTATTTTAAAATTATTTTATTGGGGTTCACTCATAACAATCTATATATAAATTATATCAAGCACATTGGTACATGAGTTAGTCCAGGTAGACTAGAGGAACAAATTCAAAGACACGCATATAGATATAAGGAATGGGTTTATTATTCAAGAGGAACAGCATTTTGAGAAACATCCCAGCCCAGTCCAGCTAAAAGTCACAAGTCCAATATTAACCATATACCCGAAATCAGTCCATAAAGTCTCCTTCTGACTCACGAAGTCACAGGTTAGTGGCTACAGAGTCCTGGCACTGACAAGGGTCTCCCCATATCTCCTCGCTTCCAGGGCTCAAGGTCCATCAACAGCATCCCGTGGTGGAAGAAACAACTCATCACTGGAAGAGGCCTCCATGTGGCTGCCCCAGTCTCAGAGGTCTGGCTCCATCAGGGCAAAGCTGTGTGGTTTCTCCACCAGCTACTCCCGCCTCCCAGAGGCCGCCAATCTGTGTTTCATAGATTAATCATCTATGAAACAAACTCCCAACAACTGGGGATGATAGCTTCTCATTTTCACAGGGGAAATATCATGAGATTTCCCAGGAGTCTCAGGTGAAAGCCATGACCACACAGAGGCCTCATTGGCTACTCAATGGCTATATCCAGATTAACAGGCCAAACTCCACCCCTACATTTAAATCATAAAATTAACATAAGCACATGACTGCCACAGTATGTATGTTGCCATCATTTTCTAAACATTTATTTTCTATTTGATCTCTTGATATCAGCTTCTCTTTTTCCCTCCCCCCTCCCACCCTTGAGACTCCATGATAAATTATACATTATTATTACTTTCTTACATATTACATTATTACATATCTTACACTGACCTCTGTCTCCTTTCACCCACACTTCTGTTCCTACATTAGGGAAAAAGAGAAAATTTTAAGAGAAGCAAGAGAAAAAGAAAAAAAAAGTGGTCACATATAATGGTCAGTAATGGTCACAGTCAATGCAATTGAGGAAGGTTTCTTTAGGAGTGTGGTCTATGCTTAGCGTAAACTGGCAGGTGTGGAAGCTCACAGACTTCTACTGATGAATCTGTATCCTACATCTCATTATCAGTCTTCTATTATATCACCCACTGATCGTAGTCCTCAGTAAGAGATTATCAATCTCTGGATCTATCAGCCTGATACTCCTGCTTCCTCTGCCTCTTTTCTGTTCCTCAACCCCTTAAGCCTGAGGAGTTCAGAGAAGTCTTCCATGTGAATCTCAGCCACAGAAATGAACTAGACTGATATCACTAACTTTTACAACTGCAGTGTCCTTTCCTAAGTACAAAACTCTTATCACTTGCATCCACATGATAGAGCCACTGGTTTTGTTTCTCTAGATTCCCAACCTAGCACAAAATACTACTGATGACGTTTGGACGTAATATTCCCCAATAAGATTACACCTCAGTAAAAAGGAAAATGAAAATACTTGCATCTGGTCCACTAAGCAACGCCATGATGTATAGAGAAAGGGATTGACGTTAGTAAGGATTTTGCTTTACCTGGATCCAAACTCAGTATTCATGAAAGCAGCAGGAAGAAAGCAGAGTATATATTGCACTGGGGGAAAGCTGTTGCAAAGGACCACTGTGAAGCATTAGAAACCAAATATGTCACTTTGAATATTAAATGAGTATGCCTGACCCAAGCTATGCTGTTTTCAAAGGTCTATCCTTCTTGTAGGAGGCCTGGCGACCCAGTAGTTCTGCAGTCTGTGATGCCTAAGGTCGACAATCTGAAAGCAGCAGCAGCTCCAGGGGAAAAAATGGTCTCTTCTACTCCTATAAGCAGTTAAAATCTCACAAACTCACTGGGACAGTTGGACTCTGACCTACGGGGTCACTATGAGTCAGTCTTGACTCCGTGGTAGTATCATTTGTGTGGAATATTGACAATACATTAGAAATATCAAAGAAAAATTAATCGTTTTGGATGATGATATTGGTGAATAATGTTATCTACACCATGAATGGACAGAATAGCAAACAGAGCTGTCTTGGAACACATGCAACCAGAATGCTCTTTAGAAGATGCTATGGAGAGACTGGATCACAAGTGCATTGTACACATTATCAGAAGGAACCATCCCTTGTGGAGGGATATTATAGTTTTTGGACTAGAAGAAGAGTGAAACAAGAGGAAAAATCTCTATGAGATAGTGTTTAAGCTGGGAGACTTAGTGAAGCCAACAAATGGCAGTCATATAAGAATAAGAGGGAACTTTATATCCAAAAGTAATTTGGGTCAAGAGGATATTCTAGTCAAGTTCAACTTAAGGCCATGGGCTTGATGCTAGTCAGAGCATTCACCATCCGGAGCTGAAGGTGATGATGCAGAAAGGTGAAGCCAGATGCAGGGAAATCACAGGCTTGTGAGTAAAGTCTCTTGTACCCAAGATGAGTGGGACATGGCAGAGTTCTGGCAACTCTCAGAGTGGAGGGCCCACATTGGGACTCCTGGAGGCAAACAAAAAATTTCAGTAAGGGAGAAGGCAAAGTGACAGGGAGCAAAGTGGTCACACCCAGAATCTTTTTTATGTAAAAGACCACGCCCACAAGGAGGCATCATTAGCATGTGATGTCATGAATAGATTAGACTATATTCCAAATGTGCACATTGACACAAAACGACCACAGATGGATTATAAAAGTAGCTGCAAAAGTCACCTCTATCATAACAAAGATTGAAGAAATGGCCATGTTTCATTCTCTTATACATATAAGTTGGAACAACAGCAACAATGAAACAGGAGAGGAAACACATGTTTAAAATATTATAGGAAAGAAGCCTGAGCCCCGGTGGCGTAGTGGTTGCGCGCAGGACTGCGACCCACTGGGTTGGAGGTTCAAATCCAGCAGCAAGACTGGGCCACCTACTCCCACCGCCAGAGGGCAGTGATGCCCCCCCAAACTAAAATATTATAGAAAAGATGCAGTCAGAGTAATTAATTACTTCATTCAAGTTCCCATTCCCCTTTCTTCCCTTCTTTCATTTCTCCTACTCCTCTTCCTCCTCTTTTTTCTTTGCCTCTTTCTCCTTCTCCTTCTCCTTCTCTTCCTCACTGCTACCCCGGCTATTATTGTCAGCAACTGGAATTAAAATGTTGGATGTTGAGAATAGCACTTGACTTGATCTTTCACAATGACTGGCATTTGTCTAATTGGTTATCTTTTGGCTCTAGCTGTTTCATGCTGCTTATAAAAACAATGGCGTGAGGATGTATAGAGGGGTAAAAAAAATGAAGGTTTAACAGAATAGTGTTGATTTCATTGTTATGGTATATATATGTATACATACATATATATACAAATATACACATACCAGATTCATAGATATATATACACACATATATGTGTGTATGTGTGCGTGTGTGTGTGTATGTATATATATATATATATATATATATCCAGATTCCTTATCCACCAAATCTAACAAATCTAAATAGTGGTTTGAGTAACTTAATAGACAAAAGAGAGAAAGACATAAAAGTAAAATTGAAATGGACAAATATACATTAATAAAACAATGATGTGCTTTAAAAGTGAAGGACAAGGTGACTGCCATATAGTGAACACAGAAAGGTCTCCTCAGCACCTGCCAGAAACTAGGAGGACATCCTGCATTTCCTGGCAGTCACACTTTTGTCATAAAGCTAAGAAAACCAATTCTCTTAAGATGGGGAAACAGAAAGATTCTCTATTGACCAGTGACCAGCAGCATGAGTCTTTTCTCCGAGTGCCACTTCTCCCTGCAGTCGATTTTTCTCAGCCCCTGAAAGGTAACTCAACCAGGCAAACCTCTGACCTCGCTGACCTCTTAGAGATCGCTTTGCCTGGGCAGCATGGCGCAGACAAAATGAAGCTTAACATGTGGCGCTTTTGTCTTGTCCTTTCTACCTGTTATTCCTTCTTTTCCTATTTTGGCCTCCAGATCCTCCCCAACTCTAGTTGCCCCACCTCCCCAAGACAGTTTACAAGTTCACCAAAGAACACAGTCAAAAAGTTGGACTCACCACCCACAAGGTAGCTTTATCTTCTACTTTGTGTTATTTTCTGCCATTTTCGTACTTTTGCTCTCTTACAATACTTTGGTTACGTTTTTGGAATTCTCTTTCACTTCTTTTTCCATAGTCCTCATCTGGGGCTGCTCCACCATTCCGAGTATCCCCATCTCCCACAAGCAAAAATCTGATACTCTGGCACACACATACCCAAATAAAGGCCGGAGTTCCAAAACTGACACACCCGTATGCATGTTGCCATAGCCACGTAAATTAGCAGCCACGGATTTTTTTTTAAAAAAACTGAATGCAGTATATGTATGTATGTAAATATATATAGATATTTACCACTAATTTTATTGACATATCTTACAGAATCCAATATCTCCATTAACACACTTTAGTTTATTTTGATCCTCAACTCCCTGCACATCCACCCATTCTTTCTTCTGTTCATTATTTTTCTCATGCAATATCTTTCAGTGGAACTCATTAATTCTGAATACCTTCTTAAAATACATTTGCCCATTACTTATACAAACCCATTGGCCTATCTGGGGAGCTCCTTATTATTTATCTTTTCATTTTATTCTTACTTTTATACCTCATTCTCTTTCCCAGTTACCTACTTTCATTTTTAATCCAGTTCACACTGCCATATATTTCCCAGCTCCTATTCTACCTGCTCCATGACACTGAATATATCAAATTGCCTCTACATCATTCCACATATGATATATCATTGCTAACTCTCTCCTGGTGCTGAGAAAGTAACAGTCAACAAGCACAAACAATCAGAAATTACCCAAACCCAATAGAGTGCTCTGAAAAAAAGACATGAAACTACCAATTATTGGATTCTTAAGGAAGATGTTCAGGTCCTATTAAGAGACATGGAGAGCACTCATGAGAACAATGGAATAAATTAAACAGCTAACATTCTTAAACCCAGAAGATAAACATTGAGGTAACAGAATTAAGCACCACAGCAAAAACCTTGAGAATGGAATGGAAGATGGAGAAAATCAAATCAGTGAGTCAAAGACAACCGTGCTGACTTCAATCAATAAGAGAAACAATCAAGAAGAAAAAGGAGGAGGAGGAAGAGGAGGAGGAAGGCAACAGAACAAAAGCCTAAAAATGTTGTAGTAAAGTATCAAGAGAAACAGCCATTGTTTCATAAGGAAGAAGAAACAAACAACAAAAATTACCTACAGGAAAAAAAAAAAAAACAGTACAAAACTCAAGAGATATTTTCCCCAAAATCCTTTGGAGAAGAAAATAACTATTCAATAAGCTGAAAGATCACTAAATAGATTGGATCAAAAAGAAAAATTTTGCAGCATAGCATATTCAAACTATCTAGCTTCAAAGAAAAAGTGAATCATGTGAGCAGCTAGGAAAGAAGAGCAGTCGCCAACAAAGGAAAACCAGTAAGTATAAACTCAGACTTCCCCACAGGAAGTACAAAGGCAAGAAGACAAGGTAGGGATATTTGCAAAACTCAGAAGGAAGCACACTGGATTAGAAAACCCATCTCTATGTTGCTCACAATAGTTACAGCTTAAGCTCAAACACAAAGATCAATTAAAATCAAAGGATGTTAAAAATTCTATATGACCTATAATAACCATAAAAAGGCAGAAACAGCAATATTAATCTCTGAAAAATTACACTACAAGGAAAATGACACAAGAAGAGAAAAGAATTAACACTATGTAGTGATTAAAGACACAGTATATCATAGGAGATGGCATATAAACACCAAGTGAAGGAACCCCAAAATACATTATAATCAAATTATCACAGGGTTGAAAACGGAAATGATAGTTCAATAATAGTCAGGCACTTCACCATGTAACTCTTTTTCTTAAGATGGATCCTATTGTATTTTTTATTCTTTTTGTGATTAATCACTATGTTTTAATTATGATCAATTTGTACAATGAAAAAATCCTACATATCATATATTTACATTATGATTCATAACAGCAAAATTATAGATATGAAGTAGCAATGAAAATGATTTTATGCTTGGAGTCACCACAACCTGAGGAATGTGGCATTAGGAATGTTGAGAACCACTGAAAGACTGATCATCAGGAAAGAAACTCAATAAATAAAACAGCTACACAGTACAATCAACCGGCTTGACCTACTAAACATTCAATATTATGATGGCAGTTTTAGCCAGAACCGATAGAAGAAAAGGAACCAAAGGATACAGTTGGGAACAAGAAGTGAAACTCTATTTGCAGACAGTATGATTTTTTTATATGGAAATTTCCAGAGACTTCACAAATGGACAGTTGGAAACAATTGAGGGATTTGGTAAAGTAGCAAGATTCAAGATTAACAAGCAAAAATTAATCTGATTACTGAATACCAAGTGAGGAAGCTAAAAAAATTAATTAAGAAAACAATACCATTTACAATAGTCATACAAAGAAGAAATACCTAATAGTAAACTGAACCCAAAACAAACAAGCAAAAAAACAAACAAAAGCTGTATAAAGAAAGCTATAAAACAGTATTATAAAAATAAAAAAGACCTACACAATGGAAGAATATCCCATGTTTATGAGCAGAAAGACTTAATATTTTGAAAATGTTAGTTTTACCTAAATCAATCTACACACACAGTGCAATTCTAATCCACATAGCAACTTCATACTTTTTAAAAAATGGAAAAGCTAATTACTTACCTTATACGGAGAGGTAAGAATCCCATGATAAACAGAGCAGGAAGTCTGTTTCTCAAAGCGAAGTAGGAGGCCTTGTACTGCCTGACCTGAAAAACCTACTATGTAGCTTCATTAGACAAAACAATTAGTATTGATATAATGATAGACATATAAATCAGTGGAAGAGACATAAAAGCATATATAAAAGCTGATAAAAAAGCATCCACCTATATACAGATCTAGCAGTCATGTGTTTATGTTAATTTCATGATTGAGATGTAGGGGTGGTGAGGCCTCTGTGTGGGCGTGGCTTTCTCCTGAGACTTCTGAGAAATCTCGAGCTATTTCTCTCATGAAGAGGAGAGGCTATCTCCCCAGTTGTTGAGAGTTAGTTCTCTGAGATGACAAATCACAAACAAGACAAGATGGCAGTGCCTGAGAAGCCAGAGAAGCCACATGGCTTGGCCTTGATGGAGACAGACCTCTGAAGCTGAAGAGGCCATGTGGAGACCCCTGCCAGCGATGAGTTGTTTCTGCCACCACTGGATGCTGTTGATGAACCCTGAGCCCTGGAAGTGAGGAGCCATGTGGAGACCCCTGCCAGCACCAGGATTCTGCACCCACTGACCTGTGACTGTGAAGGAGACATTATAGACTGGTATCAGGCATATGGGCTAATATTGGACTTATGACTTTGAACTGGACTGGGTTGGGATGCTTTCTCAGTGTTCCATTCCTTTTGTATATAAACCCTTTCCTTATATTCATATGCATGTCTAGTCTACCCATCCTAACACATTTTGGTACCTTAGGAGTGGGGTACTAGAGGAACAAATCATAAGATGGAGGGTGGATGCTTGTTTGACTTTTGCTCCATGGTTCTGTTACTTCTTTGGCTAGCTAGAAGTCAGGTATGTCCTTGCAGTTTATTTTATTTTCTGGAAGCAGTATGGGAGATTGAAGTTTTGATTATTTTGTTTGGATGCTATCTTGCTTATTCCTATATAAGATGAATACTGTTAATGTATATCTTGAGCTCAGGGGTAAAAGCCACCATTTGAGTGTCTCAGAACCTAAGTTCAGAATGCCTGATCAAAAGCAGGGATCTGTTTTGATGCATTCAGAGACCTAATTCCATGTTGTTGTGTACACAGTAGCTTAGATAAGGCTATAGATAAACTTAATGAGTATTGAACTTGACTGTTTTAAGAATTAACTGTGATTTCTGACTATGCTGTTTATACTGATTTCTTATGCCTATTATTATAAATATAAGGATGTATAGAAATATTTATTGTGGAGTATGAAAGAGTTTGTAAGTCAAGTTACTTCAAGCCAAGCATTGACCTCTAAAGGGTTTAGGACTCAGCTTCAAAGACATCTCTGAAGAGAGTAAGCCCACCTTATCCTTAGATGGGTTTAGGCCTCACCTAGAAAGACTTCTCTAAAGAAAGAAGCCCCACCCAGTTTTTTGGAGTACTGGGGATTCTTGTATTCTAAGAGAAAGATGGGTAAAGATGGATAAAGTCTATTTCCTTGGAAAATCCTGACTAGTTATTTTCAGAAGGGAAGGAATCTGGAACCATGAAGATAATTCCTCTCTGGGACTCAATGTTAAAGGAAACCTGTGGCAGGCTGAAATGCTTGCTAGGTTTCCGCCTGGATCTACTTTTTGAGTAGAAATAGGAGAAATGCGGCAATACAGAGAGGGGTTGACTTTGACCTCTGACACTCGTGGGCCTTGGTTCACAGGAAATAGAGAAAATGAGAGTGGGTTGACTGGTCTGAAGTTCACGACCTAGCATGAGAGAGCTAGGCATGTTGAGAATTTGTGATGGAACCTTGGTCTAAAGGGAAGGCGACCAATGGCTACCCTGGTGAGGCTAAGTGAAACAGCCCACATTGAGTTGACCAGAATCCGACCAGAGGAAGAGAAGTGATTTAATTCTGTGAACTGGTGCATACAGCTGTGACTTTATGGATGGCCTGTCCTGATTTGATTTTGCTAATGGACACACACTTCACGAGTTTCCAACTAGAATGAAGATTCTTCACGTTGAAAGATATCATTGTATCCTCAGAGCACAAGGTTGATGTAAGTGGGCAATATAGAAATTAGATATCCAAAATGGGGGAATGAAGGTATGAGGTGGTTGGCTTGCAAACTCATAGGTGGTGGAATATACATTCATAAGATTATAGGATCAAGTTGTAGATATTTTGTAACTACAGTTGTAACGCACAAGATATCTTTTGTTTTGTTCACTTATAGAATGTTATTTTTAAATTATGGTGACTCATGTTGAATTGTATGCATTTTAGTTTCATCCTGTTAGGTATTGATATGATTTTATTGTTTATTTGAAAGTTCCATATGGCTCCAGAGTTATGTGAAAATGTGAAATTAACAAGGGGTGGACTGTGGCAGTCATGTGATTATGTTAATTTCATGATTGAGATATAGGGGTGGTGTCTAGCCTGCTAATCTAGAGATAGTCATTGAGTAGCCAATGAGGCCTCTGTGTGGGAATGGCTTTCTCCTGAAACTTCTGGGAAATCTCGAGATATTTCCCTTGTGAAGAGGAGAAGCTATCTCCCTGGTTGTTGGGAGTTAGTTCTCAGAGAAGATGAATCATGGACAAGACAAACCAACCCCTGAGGAGCCAGAGAAGTCACATGGCTTGGCCTTGATGGACCCAGACCTCTGAAGCTGGAGAGGCCATGTGGAGACCCATGCCAGGGATAAGTTGCTTCTGCCACCACTAGATGCTATTGATGAACCCTGAGCCCTGGGAGCGAGGAGCCCTGGGAACACCCCTCTCAGCCCCAGGATACTGCACCCAATGACCTGTGACTTCATGATTCAGAAGGAGACATTGTAGACTGGTATCGGGCATATGTGCTAATATTGGACTTATGACTTTAAACTGGACTGGGTTGTGATGCTTTCTCATTGTTCCATTCCTTTTGCATATAAACCCTTTCCTTATATCCATGTGCATGTCTTTGAAATTTGTTCCTCTAGTCTACCCATACTAACACAACAGATAACTGATTTTCAACAAATCACTAAAGACCATTAAATTGGAAATGAATGCTCTGATTTCATCAAATTGTACTGAAAAAGTTAAACCTCCATATGAAGAAGAATGAAAGAGAACTCATATTTTATCTCTTACACACACACAAAAAAACTCAAGATGGACCAGAGACATAAATGTAAACCTCACAGTTATCAGGATCATCAACTGAAAACTGGGACAAACAGACTACCAAATAAATAAAGTTTGCACACTGGAAGAAAATAAATGATTGGGAACTATTGAAAATAAAACATTTAACTATATCAAAAGACTCCATTTAATGAATAAAATAAGAGTCCATGGATTGGAAATGAAATTCTTAGCAATGACATAACAGACAACAATTTAATTACTAAAATCTATAGAATTTTGTGACACTCAATAAGAAAAATAAATAACTCAATTAAAAGGTGGACAAAGGACATAAATAGGCAATTCACAAAAGGTGGCACTGGAATGGCTCATAAATACATGAGGAAATGCTCATTCTCACTAGCCATATAGAAAATTCTAATGACATTCTAATTTCTAATGAAACATCATCTTACACACACACGGATAGCCAATAAACAGGGAACAATAAATGCTGGAGAGGCTGTGGAGAGATTGATACTTTTATACATAACTGTTAGGCTTGTAAATTTGTACAACCATTGTAGCAAGTGATATGGTAATATCTAAAATAACTGGAAATCAAAATACTATATGATCCAACAATACTTTGTTGGGCATATAGCCCCCGAAAAGAAGAGCAAGAACAAAACAGACATATGCCCTCTCATGCTGATTGCAGCACAGTCACAATGTCAAGAAGCAGAAAATAGCCCAAATTTCCATCAGCAGAAAAAATAGATAAGGAAACTCTGGTAATACACATAATGGAATATTATTTCTGTTTTAAAAAAGCAGTGAAACACTTCATGACATGGAGGAACTTGGAATCCATTATACTGAGTGAAATTAGGCAATCACAAAAGGATAAATATTGGATAGGTCCACTACTATACAAATAAACACCAAGATGAAAGCAGACTTCTGCTCCCAGATTATACAATCTGCTAACCCATTCTTTGAAGCAATATGATGGAAGCCTGCCCCTCCTCCATGAACAATACATCACCCTTTCTATACCTACATGTTAAAAAATCACTTTGAAAGGAGTGAAGAAGAATTCGATCTGACTGTGATGATATATATAGATATATTATTTTTCAAGTGGTTTAATTCTAGAAATGTGTGATAATAAGTGAATATTATATCAAGAAACCATTTCCATAGTGGTTGATCAGTTTGGATAGGGAAAACAATAATGGTTGGAACAACACAAAAACTGTAATCAGTGGCACTAAGTTATGCATATGGAAGTTGTTGAATTAGTGAATGCTTGTTCACTCACTCATTTGTTTGAATTAGTGTATATTTTGCCAACACTGAAAAAAGTTGCATGGATAACAATGTGTGTGCGGGGAGAAAATATTCTAAAATTGATTGTCATAAAGGTTGTAGAATGCTTCTTGATATGACAACTATTGAATTTGTATGATATGTAGATCAATTGTCAATAAAACAATGATTTTGACAGAGATTATACCCAACTGTACTAAAGTTACCTTAATTGATAGACAGTAGGCACTCCTAGTAGAGTGAAAATCAGACATTATTGGAGGGAGGAATGACTGCATGTCTCAAAGAAGGTAAGTGCATTTTCATTGATAAGAAAATGGAGAGATGCAATCTACTGTCAGGGTAAAATGCTTGACAATTCTTATGTAGATCCAAAAGGTAAACTATTTTAGCCTAGCTTCCATCCAGCCCTTGATGATTCAAGCCATGTACTGTGGATGACGTGGACTTTGGAATCCATTCTTGTGAGGCACAGGAAATCCTTCATAGGCTGCCTCCGAAGGACTTCATGTGGAAACTCACAAGGTGAACTAGACTCTACCTCAAGTTCATTTAAAGCCCTTGATGCTATGGCTGAAGCACCATAGTATGAAAAAGAGGAAGACTTCTATCATAAGGCTGTAGAATTTCTGGTCATTAGACTTTGGTTTGCATTTCTTGCCTTGCAGGTGCTCAAGAATGGTGAGTTAGGACTACCCTACCCTTCTTGATTTATCATGGTATAGATTATTATAGTTGCCATGATTCTGTTGTCATCAATGAATATTGTTGAAAGATTTGTCCTTATAAACCTCATGCTTGTATAAATATTGTCCAGTCTCCTAGGAGTTTGATTTATATAAGTCAATAATTCATGTATGAGACTAATAGGTAGCCTATATGTGTATAAATTTGTTTCCTTAACTATAGGCTAAATTCTATATCGTTGGGTGAATTAATGACACTATCAATAGAATTATGCTCTGTTGGAGAAATTAAATTCTGAGCACAGTATTTACAGAAGTTTGGGGATTCGGTTTTCTTAGAACTTAACAGCAATTTTCAAGATTATCACAGTGCTCCTGTTTAATGACAATTACAAGATTGCAATAACAGCAAACATAAAATCAGAGAGCAATGCAGCATTGTTTTCTGTGAAGGAAATATATATTTGATAGTCTACTGATGTATTTCCAGCTTTCTTTTCCAAGCCATTCACTCAATAACAAAAATAATATTTGAAATTAAATTTAAGTACAATCACTCAGCATATGCATTGCCTAATATACTTTTTTTAGATTTAACCTCACATTGCACATGATCTTTCAAGTATATGGGTGTTTCCGTTACACCAAAATTTTTTCTAAATATTTACCTCTTACTGCTTGGTTTCATGAGGAATGTCTCAAGTGGCATAGTATTGGCTTTGTCAATTAGCATGGAAGCCACATGCTGAAAAGTGACATGTCAGATTGCAATAATGAAACTGTATTGGAAGATGGATCAATAGACACATGGATATATAAGGTGGGTTCACAAAATTCATGGAAAACTTCTATTGTTCTTACATCTAATCTTTCCTTGTGAACTTTGAAACTGCCTTATACAGGCCAAATTCTGGGAGTAAAAACCTGCTAAACTGAGAGGGCTAATTCTAATGTTTAGATGTTATCTATTTATACAATCAAAGGAGGCCAATAACATTAAATTTTCTCTCATAATATAAAGGCGTTGTTTGATTTGTTGACTTGGTATTGAAAACAGTAGAATTCTATTAGAATAGGAATTGACTGCTATAGTTTTTAAAGTGAACACAACCTGGAACAAAAGGTATTCTATTGAGTTTACTATTATCTGAAAAATGGAGATTCATTTGACAGATTCCAATCAGGATGGTCCTTGTATCTTAGCACAATTGCTGAGGTTGAAGGCTGGCATTTTATTAAATTCATATGCTGGTGAATTGTCAGCACTTATTTTTGCTTGTATGTTCTGCAGCTTTCAGCGTTATTGATCATGAAATTTTAATATAATTCTTGGAAACATATGCCTGCATTTCAAGAGCAGCCTCAGATTGATTTAGGTCTTAGCTGCCCCCAAGAGAATAGCCACATTGTTTTGTATATAACTCTTCTTTTTTTCTCTCTCCCTTTTTCTCACCTCATTCCTCCTTTTTTTTTTTCTTCCTTGAAGCAAAATGTATCAGTGAATGAAGGAAAGATTCTAAATCTTGTATGGCTTAAACTATAAAAGTCTAGTACACTCTGGCTAATCACATTGACAAAAAGTCATGTGACTCCGTCATTTAAGGTAAGTCACCAGTATTTGACTGTAAGTTAAGCATAAGCTCACTAAGCTTCTTTCATAATAATTCAGAATGTAAGCTGAGAATACTTAATCTTCTACAAACAATAAAAAAGAGTTTCCATTAACTCTTATATGTGATTGAATAATTAGCAGTAATTATGTTTATATTTCCCCACATGGCATTAATAAAATTTCCATTTCATGATGTTAGGAAGATTTGAATGCTATCATTTCCTTTGCAGCTATGAAGTCATTTTGCTTTTTCACCCTCCTTTCTTATTCTGCTGGCATACGAGGAACTTGGCCTGTCTCTACCCATGTTGGTCTTATAATAAGATTGAAAGTCTGTTCAGTACATTGATTTTTTCCCCCCAACAACTTGATTACTGCAATTCGCTGTAAGCTGGCTGCTTTTCAACGACTGTATCAAATTGCAACGTGTACAAAGCTGAGTTAGTAGACTAGTGACTGCCACCACAGGCTTGGGAGAGTAGAATTTGTTTTACTTTCTTTTCTCAACCTCTTACAAGAGGCATTTTAACCTGAACTATAATCTCTTCTGTTTTAAAAGGAAAAAATCATATTTTAACAAGAATAACCATTCTTAAAGACCCTGACAGTGAGCAGTAGAGTGATTTGCAAAATCACACACATAAGAAAGCTGTCGCTGCTGTAAATTAGCTACAATTGTTTCAGTGGATAAATTAAATTTTAATAAATATGAAGGCCAAAACATTGTTAAGAAATGCAGTGTAACATACCTGTTAGACGAAACCGCTCCAAGACAAAGGGTGTGTCTGACAAATAGCCATTCACTTAAAGTGAATAGCAAAGACGTGAATGGAAGAAGGAATTAATAGAGTAGCTCACCTTCTAGAAAATTAAGATCTACTCTAAAAATTAAGAACAATTTGAATATGGCTGTAAAATATTTTATTGACATGAGAACAAAATTAAAGAAAATTTATCTTGATAGGTTAGTGAAGATAAGTTATGGAACTGATATGTAAACTTAGAAGAATGATCTTTCAAAAATATAATAATTTTGGATTGGTATATGATATGTCAAAGTGATAGAATCTTAATTATATTAAGATTATGTTTTAGCATACATAAAAGATACCATATGTCAAACTCATTATAATTTTGAAGAAAAGCCAGTTTGTTCTTTACTGTTTCTTCCTTCTTTCAGAAAATAGTTAGATATTGAAATGTATCCAAAAAATATATTAGTAGTAAAATTCGACACCAACTAAATCTAGGTTATTTACTAATATTTACATGCCCCACTTTAATATAAAATTGTTTACTTATATGTATCACCCACTTTAGTATGTAATTTGTTGCAAAAGATGTAAAATTTTTATTGCTAACTGTTAAGCCCGGTGGTACATATTCTACAGAATATAAGTATTCCATATTATCTTTTGAACATGTTTTACATATTAAAATATTTTTTAATTTTGAACCACTTGGACCTCAAGGATTTCAGACAAAGGATTTTGGAGAATCACAGCTTTAGCAACATTGGGTTTTATACTGTGTCTGTTTCTTCATTGAGTCATTCATTCGCCAAATGTATATTCTGCAAGCATTTCAAAAGTAGTACTGGGACAGGAATGACAAGAGAAATCTTATCTACCTTTAAAAACATTCATGCAAGAGGAATAATCAATAAATCAACAATGGGTGAGAAAGATAATATACTTGTGAAACCTTCAATGTATAATAAAACTCATTAGCATCATGTCGACTTCAAGTCAATCCTGTATATATGGTTTTGGAAAAGGAAAATTTTTATGCAAGAAGACCACTTTCTTTGTCTCTTGAGGAATAGATGGTGAATTTGAACCACTGATGATGCAATTAGCAGCCTAAGCCACAGTACCACCAGGGATCTTTCAGCTTCACGGAGAGGACAGAAAATAATGAAGATGATTTAAGGACAGATATTATAATAGGTCACCTATTGCTGTAAATCTTTAAGTGAACCAACAACTTTTTCTTTCACACACAGAGAGACTGGTAGGTTTGCACCATGGTGTACTCCCAGTGTTTAACCTTCAGTGCTCTCAGGGACATGCAGATGTGATGTGGGATCTCTCAAATCAATGAATCTAGTTGCAGGAAGTGACCAGGTAAAAGTAAAGAATAGGGAAATTTGATGCATTCACAGGACCTGATGACTCTTGAAAAGAACATTTTCTATCATGTTTTAAAAAGTTTTGGGTGATGGTGTATTTTTTTCCCTGCAGAGTTTTAGGATACATAAAAAGACCTACAATCTTAAATACACTGAAAGGACAACATTTCGTAAGCTTCAAACAGGACAAAGATAAAGACAGGTCATCCAGATGAGGGAGAATGTGACCTTGAGATCATAGTGGCACCAAAGGTTTATAGAGAATTGGTGGCTCAAGTAAGGCATGGGAGACAAAGGAAACTGTCATAGAAGGCTGACTGGCCGCAGATCAATACCTCACAGTTGCAGGCATTACTATAGAGTCATGATTGCGGCATGTACAGATGGATGAGCTCACAGGAATGGGTCAGGGTTTTCCAAACTGGCCAGTCAAAATATGACTCCCAATTGTAGGTTTCCAGCAAAATCTCTGAGAAAGAATCCAGGACACACCTTAGCAAACTCTAAGGGCGATTGCCCCTGCTGGACTACTGAGGGGGTGACAGTAATCCATTTTCTAATGTGCCCTATCTGAGTACAAGAAAGTTGGTTTTCCTGGTTAGTGAAAAACAAGAAAGAAAACTAAACTGCCTGCCATCAAGTTGAGTGCAACTCAGTGGAAGTCTAGAGGGCAGACGGGATGTACATGCCTTCTGCTTACCTGAGCCTGCAACCTTTATATGTGCAGGAAACGTCCTCTTCGATTTAGAGAAGCTGAAGACTTTAAACAGTTGACCTTGTGGTTAGCAGCTTAATGCATAACTCACTATGCCAGCAGATTTTCTTTCCTGGTGAACAGGATATTAACCAGGACTTAATCTATATAGGGACTCTACAAATAATTATTGGGTTTTCCTGGTATCCTTAGCCTTCTTCAAATCCGGGCCTCAGAATTTAAGCTCTAAAACATAAGTAAACAATTACCTTAAGAGGATTAAACCCAATAGGTCACAGATTCACCACTGAGCAGATTGTTGAAGTAATTCAGATTAAAAACAAAAAGGTATCATTTAAGACATTGGTCTGTGAAATTAAACCACCTTAAAGAATTTGCAAAAACTTGCTTCTCAGCCTTTTAGCTAAGATCAAGTGTGAAGAATTTTCAAATAGGTTTAGTCTGTTTAGGTTGATGTTAATAGTAGTATTGTAACTTTAAATAGATTTAGCATGCATTGGTAATATATATCTGTAACTCTGTATGCTATGTATTCATGATGACAAAGAAGGAAAATGCTCAAAGGGATTATAAACCTGGTATTTAAAAAAAGCATTGCTCTCCAAATGATATTAGACTTTTTAAGAGAACATAATATAATGGAAATTAAGCCTGGCACTACTACTCTTTTATATTTGCTTAACATTTTTTTCAGGATTAGGATAGCCAGCAAGTGCATTGCTTCAGTGTAGCCAAATAAAACATGAATCTATTAATTATGATAGGTTGTTAGATTAGAGACAATGGGGGGGGGTGTCTTCCCTAATGCTCATGCTAAACAAAAACTAGCTGTCCATGCCACAATACAGGGATTGCAAAGAAAGCAGGCACACTAATTAGATGCCTATGGGAAAATCTCAAACTGAGCATGCTCATACCCAAGGTAGTTAGTCCCAGACCAGAAGACAAACTGGGCATACTCAACCTAGGTACTAGTAATAAGACATC
>PVJH01033977.1:0-21070 GCA_004026705.1 Nesogale talazaci | reverse complement strand
TTTGCATTACCTGAGTGTATTAAGGAATCTGGGGCTGAGCCCCGGTAGCGTAGTGGTTGAGTGTGGGACTGCGGCCGACAGGCTTGGCGGTTCAAATCCAGCAGCAGCAAGGCTGGGCCTCCCACTCCTACCAGAGGGCAGTGATGCCTAAATAAAAAAAAAAAAAAAAAAGAATCTGATATTAAAGATGTCCCTGTGTGGTGTACCTCTGCCTCCATCAACAAACTTAAGTGTCATCTGGGATGGATTTTTTGCTTGTGCATAGGGGGCATTTACTTTTAAAGTATATTGTGCTTACCAGTCTCTGTATGAAAGCACTTAACTTCACAGATGTTGAACTCTTTACCTGTTTGCTATTAGAGTATTTGGTCTCTCTTTCTGATCCCTGTATAACTTGCATTACCAGGAGTCTACATCTGTTCTTTGTGGACCCTCAGTTTGATCATTTACATAGGTTGTGCTTTCTTGGAAAGAAAGCAAACAAAAGTGGTCACCCCAACTATAACCTCAGTCCTCTCTTGAAAATACAGAAATGATTCGTGAACTCATTGTGGGAGTTTTAAAGAGCACACACACACACAATTTTTTTTTAAAGAAGAGAAGTTAATCTCTTTTAAGATTTGCAAATTCCAAAATCCTTTTCGGTTGTCTTTTTTGAATCAATGTTGTTAGGTTCCATGGAGTCAGTTCTGACCGAAAACAAACCCGTGCACAGCAGAGCAAAGCACTCCCATCCTTAGACCTTCCTCACAGTCACCCTGCCCTGCCAGTTCCTCTCTCTCAACGTGTCCTCCTTTTCATGGACTCTGCCCTGCCAAGCACCCCGTCTTTCTCCAAGGATCAATCCTGCATGATAACATGTCCAACATAGGCTAGATGGCATCTTGCCATCTTCACTTCATAGAAGTATAGCAGAGATACATTATTAGTGTTGCTTACAGTAGTTACATGAATATTTACCTAGGAATCATTTAGATGTGTTAGTAGCTTATAGATCTTAAAAGAGTCAACATGGTAGTAATGGAAAACATGAACTTTGGGTCTCACCTGCGCTTGAATTTGAGTTGATTGCTGGCTAGCTGTGTGATCCACTATATTTCTCTTTTCTATATCTTGGGGACAGATAGTATTTGTGCTTTGCAGAATATTGAAGAAAATGATATAATAACTGATCCATAAACATGAGTTGCAATAAATATTAGTTGTGCTGCTGTACCCCTGTGATATTGCAAACCATATTCTAAAGGTAAAATAATCACTTCTGATAGACTTTTAAAAAAATTCTTATCTGTATCTTCTGCTTGCTGTCAGAAGGAAAGTAAACAAAAAACAGCTGTTTGGAATTTAGAAACTGAAATGGTTTTTATCTGCTAGCCTTAAGGAAACATCCTTTTCTTTGAGTCGCTTTTGGCCTAAAATGTTGGTATATGCATCACACCTGTGTTCATTATCTTATGTTGTATTTTCATAGCATTTATTACCGGCTTGCTGAACAACATTGGCACACACGTTGACCCGATTCTCCTGATTCACCGTATTAAGGAAGGGATGGAGATTCCCAATTTGAGAGACTCCTTGGTTAAAATCCTGCAAGACTACAATTTACAGGTAAGTACCCATTCTTACCTTTCTTTCTTAATTGTAAGGGTAAATATCCCTTCTTAGAGAACTGAAGAAAAGGAAGTGCCTTTGACTTATGATTGACAAAGCATATCGATTGTGCCATGGACTGCCAGAAGAATGAACAAATCTTGTGTTATAAGACATACAGCTAGAATGCTTCTTAGAAGAGATGATGACAAGGCATTATCTCATGTGCTGTAGACATGTTATCATGAGGGACTAATCATGATATCCTCATGTGAAGGCTATCATGCTTGCTAGAGCAGAAAGTCAGCCAAGAAGTCAGCCAAGGAGATGAAGTGACACAATGAATGTCACAATGGACACAGACACAGCAGTAGATGGCAGGCTGCTGCAAGGTCAGGAAATGTGTTCTTTTCTTGTACATAGGGTTGCTCTACGTCAGAACTTAACCCTGAGGGCGCTAAACAGATATTCTTTCTTGGACACATGAGTATATTAAGTAAGTTGATTGACTACAGGACAAATATTTGAAGTAGTTATATTAAATATAGATCAGAAATTTAATTTTTTTAAATCATTTTATTGGGGGCTTATACAATTTTTATCACAATCCATACATAAGTCCATTGTGTGTCAAGCACGTTTGTACATCCAGTGCCCTCATCATTTTCAAAATATTTGCTTTCTATTTAAGCCCGTGGGCTTAAGCCGATGGGCTTCTCTTTTTCCACCTCTCTCCCTGCTCCCTCCTCCCTCATGAACCCTTGATTGTCTGATCTCCCTCCACCCTCTTCTCCATTGTCTATACCCCAAGGGAAGAGATTATATGTAGATCCTTATAATCAGTTCTCCCTTTCTACCCCACCTTCTCTCCACCCTCCTGGTCTCCCCACTCTCACCACTGGTCCTGAAGGGATCATCTGTCCTGTATTCCCTATGTTTCAGGCTCCTATGTGCACCAGTGTATATCCTCTGATCTATTCAGATTTTTGTTTTTGTTTTTGTTTTTGTTTGGTTTTGGGGGCATCACTGCCCTCTGGTGGTGGGAGTAGGAGGCCCAGCCTTGCTGCTGGATTTGAACCTCCAACCCTGTGGGCCGCAGTCCCGCGCACAGCCACTATGCCACTGGGGCTCAACCCCAGATTTTTAAGGTAAAATTGGGACTATGATAGTGGGGAGAAGGAAGCATTGAAGCACTAGAGGAAAGGTGTACGCTTCATCCTTGGTACACTGTACCCTATCTGGTTCATCTCCTCCCTGCAACGCCTCTGTAAGAGGATGTCACATTATCTACAAATGGGCTTTGGGTCCCCACTCTATACTTCCCTTCATTTATAATAATATAATTTTTAGTTCTTTGATGTCTGATACTTGATCCCTTCGACACCTCATGGTCACACAGGTTGGTATGCTTCTTCCATGTGGGCTTTGTTGCTTCTGAGCTACATGGCCACTTGTTTACCTTTAAGACCTAGACACTCTTGATAGCCGGGCACCACAAGCTTTCTTCACCACATTTGCTTATGCATACATTTGTCTTCAGTGATCCCAATGTGAAGGTGGGTGCATAATGATCATAAATTTAATTTTTTAAAATAATCTTATTGGTATATACTTTGTATATCATGCAATGTACTCATCCAGTCATCTTATGATCTGTGTTGTCATCACCACAATCAATCTCAGAACATTTTCTTCTCATACTCGCTGTTAGCCCTCCATTTCCACTTGGATGATATATTTATTTAAGCTGAGATATTTAGAAAATTCTTCCAACAGGCAAACTAGAAATATCACCCTTTTAAGAAAGTTCTCTGATTCTTCAACAATCGTTAAATGCGCCCTCCCTGTCGAGCCTTCTTCCACATAATGCATGCAGTCCCTGTAGCGTGCATAGGAAAGGCAGGAGAGGGCTGGCAGTGACTGTTAGAGCAGGCCGTTCAGACATTTGTAAGGCAAAGAAATAGTATGTCTTTGGAGAACAACAACAACAGTTTTCAGGATGTTCAACCATTTTTCTTAAAGCCATTCAGTGACCCCTTGTCAGGACGTAAAATTTTAGTTAGCTTTTCGTCTTTTTTTCTGGAATAGTACAATCTTATTGTCCTTCATTTAGAATTTATAATAAGAGTAATGAACTCATTATCTTCGTGTGAATATTAGCATTGCAAAATACAAAGCATCCTAATCACTTCCCAAAAGGAGCTCTTAACAATCACCTTTGTACCCATGAACTTTGGTGGGACTTGAAAGTATTGAAAACACATTGCCTTAGAAATTCAGACTGTTGTACTTTCTTGACTTGATTTGAAAATGAGTTCTTGTTATAATACTGATAAAACTGTTTTCCTGGAAACACAAAACCTTTTCTCAAAAGATAAGGTTGTTGATAAGTTTTTCCGTGGAGGAGTAGTTTTCAGAGTAAGTCCGAGGGAGTTTTTTGAGAAGTCCCTGGGAAGGGGGCAGAATAAAGTGCTGCCTGTTGAACTATGGGTGCCACACCTGGAATGGTCTCAGTGAAGGAGAATGGAGAGAAAACCGGAGTGTAGCCGCTGAGGAAAAGCTGGACAGAGGCCACCATGACATGAAGGGAGAAGTGCAGCTCAGGGCCATAGCCATTTAGTGTTCTCAAGCAGTTCTTTGGATTATCAAATTCATCAGTAAATACTAATGCCTGACTATATATACATGTGTGTATGCATAGCTACATATATGTGTGATTCTTAAGTTGTACAGAGAACCTGCAAAAGTTCACAGAAAAATTCCATTATCCTTTTTTAAAAATGTATTTATTTTTCCATTATCTTTTAACTGTTTTTCCACTACCTTTTTGAAGCCTCTCATAGTATATCAGAACAAAGCTATTCTGTCCATTGTAAAGCACATGCAAAGACAGAGTAATTTTGGTATGCAGTAAACAGTGTTAAAATGTTTTATGTTTTCAAGAGAACCCAAAGCACTTTTTGTTCTCACTGAGCTATGTTTAATTTTAATGTTCATACTGTGACACAGTGAATTCATTATTTTCAAAACACTGTTTACCCTTTGTGATACAGCCACCACTATGAGTTGATTTTGTCTCATGAGGGTCCCGTGTACGTAAGTCTGAGGGAGCAGGGAGCTAGATTTTCCATTTGAGGTCTGTGTAATTCAAACTGCAACCTTTCAGTTAGTGGGTAAGTCTTAAAAGACTTGCTGTGAAGCCAGTATTATCTCTGCCTGTAGCATTTATGTTTGCTTGGTTTTTCATCACCAGGCATTGATTTTAATTTACTAAATGTTTTGGATAATACTAAGTCTTTGGCTTCAAAGCAAATGATATTCACTAAGTCAAGTATTCATTGGCAATTACCAAGTGATAGAAACATAGTAATGAAGACAGACACAAACCCTACTCTCATTGACCCTAAAGTATGAGGAATTCTACCTCTGTATTTAATGATTGTCATAGTGAAGCATTTTTCGGAGATCAAAGTGGTAGCTACTGGCTATATTTTCACATTATAAGAGGATTTAAAATATAGTGGAAAGTCACTTGGAAAACTCATATTTGAGTTGTACAAATGCAAATCTGTTTCATAAAAAGATTATATAAGTAAAGCGTTTCTGTTCAGCTTTTTTTTTTTTAAGAAATGTCTTCGTGAACTAGTTTCTGTTTAAAAACTGTTACTTTCTTACTCACTGTTTGGATGTCAATCTTAACTTGATTATTACGTGGGTTTGTTGATTCCTCACTTATTTAATATCTGTTAACAGTGCCGTTGTTTCCTTGTTTATTTGGGAAACCACTATTTTTATGTCATATTGTGAGTCAAGAAACACTCCTGGACAACAGAGGAATACCAATTCTACCACAATGGGGTTTTATGTTCCTTTGTTATATTTGCCTTATCAATTTCCAGGAACCTTACGAAGCCATATGCTTGCTTTGCAAGGATTGACTTAAGTTAGAACTTGACATGTATGTGTGTGTGTATCTCACGTACATTTATTTATATATGATTATATACACACTTATACATACACATTTACCTGAGCACATGACCGCGGGTGCTGCAGTGGACATGGGGCTGGGGCTTCACATCATTGCTCCACCTTGGGCTACTCCCTGTTCCTCAGGGTGCTTTGTTCCTCCCCACCCACCATCTAGGTGAAGAGCTGATAACCTCTGCAAGTCAAAATACCAGTACACTTCCTGCTTTTCTCTCTTAGATTAAAGTCACATCGAAAATCAGTTACTTTATTGTCACACCCCCAGGAGATAATCATGTGCACAGATTATTCTTTGTTGATCACTTTCCTAAAGGCTCTCACAGAAAACGGGAGACAAAGTTTTCTGCTCTTGTAAAGATTTTCAGTCTCAGAAACCCAAAGGGGTAGTTCTACCCTGTCCTGTAAGGCCTCTACTAATTGGCAGTGAGAGTGTATCATGAAAAAAGGCAAACCTTTAGCATTAACTTGGCCCCTCCTTGCCTATATGGCCTTGCCACCATCTGAGGGCTTGTTTGGTGATTGTAGCTACTCATATATCCTGACCAAAGACTGGTCCTCCTCCACTGGGGAAGGTCATCATCGTCCATCAAGCACATCACTCCCACAGCACAAGGAGAAGCGAGGGAGGAAGGGACATCTGCTTCGCCAACCAGATCAGCGGAATCAACCCGAGCAAGCAATGCAGTGGCAGATGTCACAGCAAGACCAACCTCACCTCCTCTCACCTCCTACTTATTAGCAGGAATCGTCGGCTTGAGTCAGTCCCTCACCAGTCCCCCCAAATACTCATTTTCCATTTATGGCCAGTGGTTTTACCAGACCAAGCATATGGTCTGCTGTCAGTCCTGTTAGTTCTTCTGGCTCAGAGTTTACCGGAAACTGACTTCAGGTCTGTTTCACTTCTCCATTCTTCCATTTCACCCCCTGTAAGACTTTATGGAATGCTGCCCTTGAAGAGGCAGATGACTGATTGCAATAGTAATTATATTTGTGTCTATTGTTCATACTGAACACGAAGGTTGCTTAATGGAGGGAGCAGGTAACTCTTATCCAGAAATGCCCAAAGCCTTCCAGTGCTCAAAGAGTAGAATTTAGGAGGTCCAGACTCCCGGGGTTCTGTTTTGTTAGCTGAAAAAGAGGGAGAGGAAAATGATGAAAAGTTTGAGTAGGGGGCTAAGAGGAAGGTAGGGGTAGACTGACTGAGGACAAATGTAAATATTGGACATCAGTATCTATGTATAGTCATATCAACCTAACTGGCCTTGGAAACCTTAATTTGGTAAGAATAATACACCTTCTCTGGTTAGCAGAGAGCAGGGGTCAGACATAGGGAAGAGGTGGTGTGTTAGTCTGAAACAAATTCATAGACACTCGTGTGTAAGAGAATTTTATGAAATGGGTACTTGTACATTATGAAAGCGGTGCAGTCTAGATCAAGTCGATAAATCCGATATTAGCCCATATCTCCAATACCAATCTACAAAGTTCTCTTCAGACTCAGGAAACACAGGCAATGGCACTGAGTACAGGACCATCACAGGCCAGTGGCTGCAAAGTCTTGTGGATCCAGTAGCAATAGAGGCATCTCACACTAACAGTGGTCTCCATGTGTCTCTTACAATTTCCAGGGCAGGGAGTGTATCAGCGTAGTGCCATGTGTCTTGTCAATTAAGCGTCTCCAAGGGAGTGAGGAAAGAGTGAGAAGTGTCCCCTGCCACCAAAGAAGAAAATATAGGAGTTCCCAAAATTCTCAGTCAAAGGCCATCCGCATACAGAGACCTCATTGGCTATGACCTGATTGACAGACTAGACCCCACCCCTTCACTCATTAGCCTCTCAAGTTCCAAATTGACACCAGATTATATAACTACAAGTGGGGAAATTAGTGGAGGATGAAGATGAAGGAAGATCAATAAGAACAAATGCAAGTATGTGGAGAAATAACAGACTAGAGGGGCAAGAATTTTCCAGGGAATGGATTATTATTAAAATTTACACAATGAAAGAGTGGAATGAATGACGAATGAGTAAAGAATAGAGACTACATCCTTGGATGAGTCATCCAGACCCTCCATGGAGCAGTTGGTGTCAGAGCTGGTGCTGCCATAAACTGGTGGCAGCATGCTTATTGAACCTGGAAGTAAACGTGGCAGCCCATAGGTGACTGCAGAAATACTGGAGCACACAGCTTTAAAGAAGGAGAGGGCTGTCTGCATCGCCTTATGGGAACAGCAGGAGGAACCTTGGAAATAAATGGATGTTTATTTAAGACAAAGACAAAGAACTGAAGGACCTCTGCTCCATTTGCTTAAATACAGATATTTACTGACAGTGGAATTTGGGAATCTGCAAGTTGACACAAGAGAGAGGTGATGGGAAGGAGATTAAAGAAAGCCAGGAAGGAGAGACTGATATGGGC
The DNA here is from genome assembly GCA_004026705.1 of Nesogale talazaci. NCBI lineage: Eukaryota > Metazoa > Chordata > Mammalia > Afrosoricida > Tenrecidae > Nesogale > Nesogale talazaci. The sequence goes on along the minus strand of PVJH01033977.1, from coordinate 13,071 downwards.
CTGGGTGATAGACAGGGAGATATGCTGTGAGGATCATGTGTGTTGTGCAGCACTTTTCTGTAACAAATTGGGGTCTGGTGGAAATGGGGTAAATGTCAGGCCTTATATCCCCTGTGTGCCAGTAAGTCTAACAACTTGGCTAGCTCATAGCTCTCCTGGTTATGCCAGGCTATGCTTGGGACTCCAAATATAAATTTGTGAGAAGTCCTCTAAGTGTGTCTGAACTACTCTGCCCCAAGGGAAATAACTCAAGAATTTCCTCTTGACCTCCAGGTTAGAAAATGTCACAATCTCCAGAAAGCCTCAATAAACCACCTCATAAAGCACTCTTACAAGGCCCTCATTCAGAGAGTCAAAATTATGGACCATTACTCCATCTATTTTAAGTAAATTTGTATCATTTTGAATCAATGGGGCCTAAGAATAAAATCATTATGTATCAAGTGAATGCACAGATGATAGGGTTCCTCCCAAAACTGGACTTGTGCTGGGCAGAGTGGAGCTTTGCGGAAGTGCACTCAGTGTCATCACTTGAGAAGTGGCCCCAGTGAATATTTTTCATAAGAGCATTTTCACTCAAACATCGTGTTTTGTGATGGGCGATTTAAGAGAAAAGCATGCAGCTGTGAAATTTTATTTCCTACTCATGAAAAATGCACAATCTCTTGTGATGTCGAACACAGCTTACAAGGACAGCGCCATGGGGAAAACTCAAGTGTATGAGTGGTTTTCTCATTTCAAAAAAGGTGAGATGTCAGTTGATGACAGACTTCATTCTGGATGTCCATCAAGGTCCTGAATAGTCAAAAATGTCGACTCGTAGTGCATTTGAAGTTCATTCCATCCAGTCAGACTGTTAGTCAAACTTTCTATTTAGAGCTTCTGAAAAGATTATGTGCAACAAAAAAAGGCCTGGTTTATGGCAGATGGGGCACTGGTTTTGCCACCACGACAATGCACCTGCTTGCATGGTCATTTCAGTGCACCACTTTTTGGTTAAAAAACAGCATGCCTTTCTTGCCTCACATGCCTTACCTTGCACCCTGTGACTTCCTTTTGCTTCTGCGAATGAAGTGGGATATGAAAGGACAGTGATTTGATGACATAGAAGAAATGAAAAGGGGTCACTCTAGGAGGTCAACTACAGACCTTGAACTTTATACAGGTTCTTATTTTTGCTATTATTTTTATTATTCTGTTACATATATTATAGTACATTGAGAGGGTTTCTTGCTGTTGTTATCATTATTTTATGTACTTAAGTTGCTCCATTTTAGGAGACCTTTCTTGTACATATTGCTACCTCTACAGGTCTATCTAGACAAGATAGACTGCACAAAGAGGTTGGAGGCAAAAATGACAGGACTGATGGCTCCAGGGTAGGGGACGTTGAAGAGTGGGAGGAGGGGGAAAGGTGGTGATGTCGAGCAGTCCAGGAAAAAGGGAATAACAATTGATACAAATACTGGGACAAGATGGGTGAGAGAAGGCCAATAGGGATTGATTAAGACTAATGTAACAGAGAAAAAATACCGAAACCCAAATGGAGAGTGAGCATGATAGTGGGACAAGAGGGAAGCAAATGGAAATAGAGGAAGGAACGGGGGAATAATGAACATTTATAGAGGTTCAAATACAGGTATGTACATAGGGGCATATATTTATAGGTGAGGATGAGGAAAGAGATTAATGTGTATACTTATAGGGTTAGTAGTAGGACAACAGATGGGCATTGGACCTCCACTCAAGTATCTCCTCGGTTCAAGAACACTTTGTTCTATTAAATTGGCATTCCAAGATGCTCACCTTTCCGACATGATCACTGAAGACAAATGTGTGCATAAGCAAAGGTGGCGAAGAAAGCTGATGGTGCTCGGCTATCAAAAGATGGAGCGTCTGGGGACTTAAAGGCTTGAAAGTAAACAAGCAGCCATCTAGGTCAGAAGCAACAAAGTCCACATGGAAGAAGCACACTAGCTTGTGGAATCATGAGGTGTCAAAGGGATGAGATATCAGACTTCAAGAACTAAAAAGCACAACATTGCATGCTCACTTTCCTGATATGATCCCTTAGGACAAATGTGTGCATAAACAAATGTGGTGAAGAAAGCTGATGGTGCCCAGCTACCAAAAGATATAGCATCTGGGGACTTAAAGGCTTGAGTAAACAAGCGGCCATTCAGCTCTGAAGCAATAAAGCCTACACAGAAGAAGCACACCAGCCTGTGAGATCATGAGGTGGTGAAGGGATCCGGTGTCAGGATTCAATGAGCTAAAATTATATTATTATTAATGAGGGGGAGTACAAATTGGGGACCCAAAGCCCATCAATAGGTGAGGTGACATCATTTTGCTGAGAGATTACAAGGAGGAGATGAGCCAGGTAAGATACAGGGTAGGAGCTATGAAATATGCAACCTTCCTCTAGTTCCCATGCTACCTCCCACCCACTATCATGACCCCAATTCTACCACATAAATCCAGCTAGACCAGGAGATGTACAGTGAAGTCAGAAACATGGGAAACTTAGGATGGATGATCCATCAAGACTAGTAATAGGAGTGGTAATACCAGGAGGGTGGAGGGATGGAGGAATAGAAAGGGAGAACTAACTTCAGGGATCTACACGTAGCCTCCTCTCTGGGGCACAGACAACAGGGAAGTGAGTGTTGGGACACATTGTGCAGTGTACAGGATGAAAAAAATGATTTATAAATTACAAAGGGTTCAAGGGGAAGGGGGGGGAGGAAGGGTAATATAGGGAGCTGATAATGGGGGCCTGGAGGAAGGGAGAATGTTTTGAGAGTGGTAATGGCAATGGGTGTGTAAAAGTGGCCTGCATACAACTGATGTTGTTAGGGATTGTGATGGGTGTTGTATGGGCCCCCAATAAAATGATTCATTAAAAAAGGGGGGGAGGAGAAAGGGGAAATTTTTTATTTTGTTTTGCTTTGTTTTGTTTTTAAAGAGTAGCTTGTACCAAGGGTTCAAGTGGAAAATGTTTGGAAATGTATGTGGCAACATGTGTGCAAATGTGCTTGATACAAATGATGTACTGAAGGTTGTAGTAGCTGTAAGAGCCCCCAATAAAATTTTTAAAAAAAGAAAAAAGAAATGAAAAGAACAGGATACTGTTAGCCATCCAAACAAATGAGTTTAAAGATGCTTTCAAGCATGAATCACAGATTTGACAAATGTATTAAGTATAAGGGAGAGTACTTTGAAGGTTGTTTGTAAAACCAAATTTAGGTATATAATTTGAAAAACAATTGCAGGGAAGTACTCCCTTATTCATATAATCATTATGGTTCTAGGTAGCCTACCCATTTAAACAGTTGGGAAATCAATATCTTATCCTCTTATTTAAGTTTTCAATGCTGAGGAGCTATTTTTCGGAGCCCTGGTATTTTAGTGGGCTGTCATCTGCATGGTCAGTCGTTCAATGCCACCAGCCAGCTCTGAGGAAGAAAGGCCTTTCCACTCCCATAAATAGCCGCCATCTTTGATGCTCAGAGATAGCTCTACCCTGTCCTGGAGGTCGCCATGAGTTGGCCTTGACTCAATGTCAGTGAGGGTTTGTTTTGGGGGTTTTCTTAAGGTGTAGATAGATAGTGAGTGATGCCCCAGAGTTATTGAGCCAGGAGGTCCTCAGAACTGGGAACAATTATAGACAGGAAGACTCTTGGCTCACGGTGACCCGTATGTGTACTGGATCGTTTTCAGTTGAGGAACTCTAGGAAGTAGATCAGCAAGCCATTCTTTCAAGGGACTTCCAGGTGGGCTCAGCACTCCAACCTCTTGGTGGGAGCACGCAGGTAAATGAACTCTTGGCATTCCCCACAGAACTCTAGTTAGTTGGCTACACGCCAAGAGTGACTTCTGGAGTGGAGAGGAAGGAAGGTTCAGGGAAGGTGACAGACAGAGCTGTGGTCTCTCTTGGAGCGCAGGCATCTTGTTGGGGCATTGAGAGAGAAAACGGTCTGCTTTTAAGTACTTCTGGCATTTGTGTTTGATAATCATTTCATCTTCACAGCAGATATTGAGGAATTTTGACCCCCATTTTACAGATGAGAAGATTGTGCCTCAGGTCAAATTATTTGCCTTGCTAGAAGAGTGATCGACTGGATTTGAACCCAGATCCTCTGATTAAAATTCATGCCTTTTGATCAAAGACTCTATTAATTCTCACAGTGTAGAGTGATCCTGAAATTATACAAAGGACGTAGTAGGTTCCTAGTTTTCCAGATGATTGGTGAGTAGTGGGTTGCTGACTGCTAACTTTACAGTCTCAGAACCCCCCAGGGGCAGTTTGACTCTGTCTTTTATGCTTGCTGTGATCCATAATCAGCTCATTGGCAGTGAGTTTGTTTTTGAGCTTGGTAATATTTCTGGGGGAAGAAAACTCGAGAATGCCTCATGTGAACCTGAGCTTCAGGTAACATAGTCAGGTGACACATCATCATGACACACTCCTGGACCTCTTTTCCCCAGAAAAGTGAGCATGAAAGAACAGGGAGTAGAGCAAACCTCAAGTTCAAGTGCTCTAGGACTTTCCTAATTCATGAATGAGACTCATGAAGTTGAGGCTACCGGCTGAATACAAGCCATTGAGTGCAAAGCTAAGTTGGTATTAGGCTAACATTGTTTCCAATCCTAAAAGTTGGACTTGATGGCAAGCAGTAGTTCAAGCTCTGGATAGATTTTCCCATTAAATGACCTCAAAGGTCACTTTAGAGTCCTGTGATTTTGAAAATCATTTGACACCTTTGCCAGGAATCACGAAACATTCTACTGCTGTCTCTGCAATGAACGTTCCCTCTTGCTTGTATGATTGTGATGATTGCCTTTTCCTGTTCACGTGCTTTACATGTGACAGAGTAGCTCCACCCTTGTCCTCCCTGTGGGTCCCCACAGGGAGAAACAGGAAACATCAAGTGATGGTCCAGGTCCTGCCCTGGAGTTGAGAGTAGAACTCATGTCTTTGAAATCCAAACCTGTACTTTTGCCGAGGATGTCCAGTCTACTTAGATATAGATGTTTTCTTTTTCTTTGTTTCTTCCTTTCTTTCAGAATTGCTGGTCATATTATCTGATATTCTATCTGATGCCCAAGATTGCAATTGTGAAGCTTTTCTTTATTTTGTTCCTAAAATATTTTATTTTAATTTCTCCCCAGCACCCCCCCTAAAAAGAGCCTTGGTGCCGTAGTGGTTACAAGTAGGGCTGTGATCCTCTTGTTCCGCAGCTTGAAACCACGAGCAACTCCATGGAAGGGAGACTGGGCTTTCTATTGCTGTAAACAGAGAGCTACAAGGGATCCCTCTGAGTCGGGGTTGACTGATGGCAGAGAATCGGATTTGTGGGCCACCACCCTAAGAGAGACCATTGCCCAGCTTCCTTTTCTCCAGCTTTCAAAAATAGTTCAAATATGGAAAACCGGGAGAATGAAAATTAAATTAACCTCACCCAATGACAGAAGGAAATGTTACTTTGCACTGATCTTTTTTGAGGGACAGATTCCTGGAAGACATGCTTGCCCTTTCTTATTGTTCCTTTCATTGTCAGGTGCAGGATTCAACCAATGGCTGTGCTGTGTGCACTGTTTAGTTCTGGGCCATCATTTCAGTTGTTATGCTTGAGCTCAAACTTGTAACGGTAAGGTCAAAAGAAGGCTGAATTCAGTCACAAAGGCAGGTGGATTCTCAACAGCAGAGTTTATTTCCTGCCTGGGTGCAGAGGGGCAGAGGCAGAACAGTGCATCAGACCGGGCTGTGGCGATAACATGCCACAGCCCCAGTACCCTTATATACTGTACAGAAAGGAGGAATACGCTGAGGTGGAAAATACCTCTGGGATGGAAAATACAGACTGAGATCTTCTTGATCGATCGACCTCAGAAACCTCCAGGTAGTCATTTTCAGTTGCCATCCTTCGTCGTTTGCTGATTCCTTTGTATTCATCACTGCCCTTGGTTCACTAGTAGTTGACAAAGGCACATGCTTTCCTGTTTGTGCAGAACATTCCAAGGTCAGCCAGGGGGCAGAACTTTATAAGGGTGGGTCCAGGGGCAAGCATGAAGGAATAGTAAGTCTTGCAGTAGCAACTGTGCCATTCCGTCTCACTGAAGGTCTTCTTAATCAAGCATCTGCAGGGGTCCTCAAACTTTTTAAACAGGGGGCCAGTTCACCCGCCCTCCGATTTTTGGAGGGCTGGACTATAGTTTAAAAAAAGTCACAGCTATGAACAAATTCACCGCAGGTCCGGGATGAGTCGACTGCTAAGCAGAACAGCAACTGTGGCAAAAACACCTGATGGGCTGGATAAATGTCCTCAGTGGGCCGCATGTGGCCCTCGGGCTGGAGTTTGAGGACCTCTGATCTAAAGAGCTGGGTCCATCCCAATAACGTGTCCAAAGTACTTGAGATGAAGTCTGTCCATCCTGGGTTCAAAAAATACTCTGACTGGACTTCTTCCAAGACTGATTAGTTTATTTTTCAGGGTATTCCTTAGTACTCTCTAAGATTGAGACACAATGATATCGAAATCTGGTGAGTATAAACATAACCAAAAGTGTGAGAATAGCCCAGGACCGAATGGTGGTTTCTTTCTGTGGTATGTTTGCTCACTAAAAGTTAGAATCAATTCAACAACCCCTATCAACAATATATAACTATAGCCACCACATTTTACTATACAACTCCAACCAGACACTAACTTGTCAAGTGGACTGCACGTTCTCTTTCAAGGGCAAGGCCTAAAGGGTAGACTGGAAATGAGAAGTGCTTTCTCATGCTAACTCTGGTATCATTTTGAAAGCTCTGTGAAGTCAGGTAGCCTGCTCATCATTGCAATTCTAATTCTAAACATTGCAAGTGAACAAGGCATTGTCAGCACAAAGTTCAGCGACTTTCTCTTTCAGTTTTTTAAGTCCAACACTTTCAGAGAATCTTTTAAAGTAAAAAAATTTAGAAACACAGCAGTATTTTATGGCATCCTTCCCATGGCAGCTGTGTCTAATGAGCCATAATAACTTTGCAGATGTACACTTCTTTTATTGCCTTATAAAGTGTCCATGAGGCTGTGTGTTGCTTTTGTTCGGGAATGCTTCCGTAGACGATGAACTGCAGAGAGACAAGGACAAACAGGGAAACCCTCGAGTCGTGTGTTGGCTTTCAATAGCCATATTATGAATTCTTACTGAAGTTTATAATAGCAGACTTATGGTTAATGAATGTTTTATGAATATACACAGACGAAATGATGACAGACGCTACAGCTGCTCATCTTGGAGCGTGAACTCATTCAGTACCATTGAGACAATTCCAACTCATGGTGACCCCATAGGATGGGGTACAACTGCCCCTGAGTTTTTCCAAGACTGCAAATTTATGCAGTCATAGAAAGCCTCATCTTTCTTCCTCAGAGAAGCTGGTGGTTTGGGAGTTGCTGACCTTGCAGTTAGAAGTTTACCTCGTAATTCACTATACCACCAGAGTATAGGATAGGGAAGAAGAAGAAGAAATAATGGTCTTGTTAAAAAAAAAAAAACATATAAACTTTAGAAAAACTTTGGAGTGAAGCAAATAATTGTAAGAAAATAAGTGTGATTGAATGTGATTTAGGCAAAAGTGGACTCTAGACTAAGATAAACAGATTACCAAGAAAATGAATCTCTGGAAGATAATAATAATAATTGTATTTTTAAACAATGCTTAAAAATACTTTTTCATGAAAAAATGGAGTTTGGGAAAGGAAAAGCCAGCATATGGTTACCCTCGGTGAAATCTCTAATGTGGGATGGGCAGGAGACGGGAGGATGGAAAAGTGGAATTGAAAGATGAACATGTTCATGAAATTTTTGAAGCGCTTTCATGTAGGTTGCAAAATAGGGGTTAATAAGGAAGCTTTCTTGTAAACCAAGTAGAGAAATAATTTCATCGATAACAATGTTTCAACCTGACTTTACCATATATGAATGTGATATCAGAGACTATCCAACACAGAGAATATTCTGATAACTAAGTTAAAATGAGAGAAAAAATCAAGAGAGGTCTTTGCAGATTAAAACAAACAAAAAAGTTCCCTGAAAGTCCAGTATGCAGAGTTATACGCACCTTGGAATGTGAAGCGCTGCTTTTGTAGTTATTTGCAAAGAAAATGCACCCTTAAAACTGCATGCTTATAAACTTTAACTTCTCTATTATGCAAGCATAATAATAATAAAGCTTTTGATGTGTGCTTTGCTTGTCAGTACATATATTTAAATTATATTTTCCTAGATCATTATAAATTTCAGATTTCTGGGTATGTGGTGGCAGAATGAATTGAATCCCACCCCTCATAATGGAAAAGTTCTAAATTTAATAATTAAAACATGAAGTCACAGCAGATCTCAGGAGAAAAACAACAACCTATCAGAAAATAACAAGCAAGAGAAGGGGGTGGGGCCACTCTTGCAGCCCTGGGGTCCCAGATACAGTGACCTGGTGATGGTTTTCCAGGAGGAGACACAGCATGGGCCTGTCCAAGTTGTTTTGAGGCTACCATCGAATCGGTTCTGACTGGAAGTCAACAGCCAGTGCCCTACACAGCATGGCCATACCCCTAGAAGACATCACCCTTTGTACGCAGTAAGGGAACTTGCCATCTCTTCAATGGCCTGAAGAGACAAGAAATTCTAGGATGTAAATTTACGCTATGTTGTTTGTGACATTCTCTTTTAAGATCACTGACCTTCCTTAAGACCAAAATAAACTGAGAGGGACCCACGCTGGAGCACGCACAAATCCTCTGGGGTCAGCAGTTTCCATCAGGGATGGGTTCGCAATAAAAGAGCTACAAGCCCTGTTATGGGGACCATACACAGAAGACCAAAAAAAGATACAGCATCCTCACTATTTTCAAGAACAGAGAATACTTGATTCATCTCAAAAAGATTGCAATTAAAGCTATTAAAAATAAAGACATGAAAGAATTGATGTCATAAAAAGTTGAACAATAGTTTAGAAAATATTCCAATTTAGCACTATGAAATAATAGATGTGTGTGTGTGTGTGTGTCCTGGTGATGTAGTGAAAGCAGCCCGGGGAGGAAATGGAGGCTGTCTAAGCTCCATGGTCTCAGGGAGCCCGAGGAGCAGGTCTGCTCCACCCATGAAGGGTCACTGTGAATTGGAGTCAACTTGATGTTCGTGGAAATATTTCCATGTGTGTTTGAGTGTGTGCTTTAAATTATAGTCAGTAGCCAAGATAATTTGCAGATAAGCACGATTGAAAAGAATTAAAGAGCTAGAAGACAGATCTGATGACGTTGTCAGAATGCATCACAGAACAATTAAGAAGTGAAAAGCTTTAAAAAACAGTTAACAAAGGAAGGATGTAAAGGTTTAATACCGTGGGGAAACCTCTAACACAATTGAATAAGAAAAAGAAGAAAAGAAGCATAATGTGATGAATGAAGGCCGACTTAAAGCAACACAGTTTACAAAGCCCAAGGCTCAGAGACAAGAAAGAATTCGCAAGGAAAAGATACATTTCCAAAATTCACTTAAGAAATATATATATATATATTCAACCTATAATCAAAGGATTAAATCATTAGTCAAAAGCATTATCCCACAGTTAATTTTAGAGACAAGTTTATCAATCTTAAAGGGAAAAGAAAAAGGCAATGTCTATTTTATTCACACTTTTCCAGAGACTAGAAAGGAAAAATTCACTAATCTCTCGTGGGATGCTAGTATAACTATATCATATAAGGATAATATAAGAAATAGAAGTTGTAGTCCTAGCTTTTAAAGATAAATGAACATATAAAAAGTTTTCATAAATCATTAGCGAATTGAATCTGATTGTTTAAATATTTAAAGTATGTATATGTTATCAGTTCTCTGCAAAATAATCAGCCAATATGTTCATTAAAATTCTAATTAAAGTTTCCAAAATAATTTTTCATAGAAAGTAACAAGCTGGTCCTAAGTTTTTGTTTTTTTTTTAATTTTTTTTGTTTTTTGTTTTTTGGGCATCACTGCTCACCAGTGGTGGGAGTAGGAGGCCCAGCCCCACTGCTGGAATTGAACCTCCGTCCCAGTGGGCCGCAGTCCCGCGCACAACCACTACGCCACCGGGGCTCAGCCCGGTCCTAAGTTTTACATTAAAAATTTTACCTAATGTTATCCAAGAAGAATAAAGAGAGGGAACAGCTATCCTAAATTCCCCATGTTTCCAACTCCAGTGTACATCCCCTGGTCTAGCTTGTCTGGTAGAATTGGGGTCATGATAGTGGGTGGGGGGAAGCATTTGAGAACTAGAGGAAAGTTGCATATTTCAACGTTACTACACTGCACCCTAACTGGCTCATCTCCCTGCATGCACTCTGTAAGAGGATGTCACTTCACCTATTGATGGGCTTTGGGTCCCCAATCTGTACTCCCCCTCATTTATAATGATATAATTTTAGTTCTTTGATGCCTGACACCAGATCCCTCAACACCTCGTAGTCACACAGGCTGTGGTGCTTCTACCATGTAGACTTATTTGCTTCTGAACTGGATGGCCACTTATTTACTCAAACTTTTAAGACCCCAGATGCTATATCTTTTGATAACTGGGCACCATCAGCTTTCTTCACCACATTTCTTATGCACACATTTGTTGTCAGCGATCATGTCAGGAAGGTGAGCTCGCAATGTTGTGACTTTTAGTTATTGAAGCCTAATACTGATCCCTTTGACAACTCATGGTCACACAAACTGGTGTGCTTCATCAATGTGGGCTTTGTTGCTTCCGAGTTAGATGGTTGCTTGTTTACCTTCAAGCCTTTAAGACCCCAGATGCTACATCTTTCGATTGCCGGACACCATCAGCTTTCTTCACCACCTTTGCTTATGTACACATTTGTCTTAAGTGGTCATGTCGGGAAGGTGAGCATCATGGAATGCCAATTTGATAGAACAAATTGTTCTTGCACTGAAGAAGTACTTGAGTGGTATAATAGTGGTGTAGCGGTCTAATGCCCATCTGTTGTCCTAATACTAACCCTATGCATGTTAATCTATTTCCCCATCATGATAAAGGTATTCACCTATGTACTTGACTGTATTTAGACCTCTGTAAATATCCTTTACCCCCCAGTTTTTTCTTCTATTTCATTTTACTTTCTTCTTGTCCCACTATCATGCCCAGCCTCCATTTGGGTTTAAATATTTTCTCTCTGTTGCATTACTCTTGATCAATCCCTATCAGACTTCAGGACTAGTGGTGGGAGTGGTGATACTGGGAGGGTGGAGGGATGGTGGAATAGAAAGGGGAATCCAATTTCAGGGATCTACATATAGCCTCCTCTCAGGGGCACAAAAAGGGAAGTACGTGAAGGGACACATTGGACAGTGTATAATGTGAAAAAGTAATAACAATTTGTAAATTATTAAGGGTTCAGTGGGGAGGGCGGGAAGGGAAATATGGGGAGCTGGTATTGGGGGTCTAAGTGGATGTTTTGAGAGTTATGATGGCAACAAGTGTGCAAATGTGGCTTGCATACAATTGATGTATGTATGGATCGTGATGGGAGTTGTATGAGCCCCCAATAAAATGATTCATTAAAAAAAAGGGAGGGAGAAAGAGGACCTTATACCAAGGGCTCAAGTGGAAAATATTTGGAAATGAATATGACAACATGTGTACAAATATACTTGATATAAATGATGTATTGAATGTTATAAGAGCTGTAGGAGCCCCCAATAAAATCATTGGAAAAAAAGAATAGAGTAGATTTATGACATATCACAACTTAATGTGTGCAAGTACAAAAGTAACTCTAGAAGGTTGCTTTAAAACTGGCAGTTACTTTAGAAATTAAACATCTATCTTTTCCCAACCCAGCAGGTTCACTCTTGTGTATTTTCTCAAGTAAATAACAAATCAACAAAATGATTCATGCAAGTATGTTTTTACCAACTTTGTACTTTATTGCCCTGAATGGAAAGCAGTGTAAATAGTCCATCAATAGAAGAGTGTCCTACATACAGGCTTGCTATCTCCAGGTCACACAGGAAAAACCACTCCTACAGACTTCACATAATTCTGCCCATGCTGGAATATGTGCAGTGCAGAGGAGTTTTTTCCTAATGCAACTTTGCTCTTGTATTTTGAAGGAAGGCCTTCCCAGGTTCAGTGTGTGTCTCATTGGCCAGATGTAGACAGCATGGATCCTGCCAGTGGCCATTTTAGTTGGACTCACTAAACCAGTATGGAGTTTGTGTTCTTAAAGAAAAAAAGAAGGAGATAGATACTAGAAAAGTAACTAGTAATGTTCAGTAACTGTGGAAAGTAAGGAAAACCTTGACTGCATTGGTAGTACTTTTTCTTCTACAATAAACAGATCTGAAGCACATGACAATGTATGTTTAAATATATTAAATCTAGGTGGTAGGGACTTGCACATTTATCATAGTTTTCATTGTAGTCTGCGTGTTTAAAATATGTCCTACTTTTTAAAAAAAGAAAACTGGCATAAAATCATAGAAGATCGTATACTGAATTGTCCTTGTCATTCTAGTCATTGAGCATAACATCTAATACGCAAGGGTGGAAAAGAGGCTGTTGGAAAGTGAGACTCCACAGTTAGGGAGCTAGGCCTAGTCGGATGACCTAGAGAAACAGATGTTGTCAGAGTGGAGTGAAGACAACTTTCTTAGCAAACTTCTGCATCATCAGACTCTCAGCCTCCAGTGTCTTATTGAAGGCCGTCATGGGAAACTGCAAATAGGAAATTTTAGAAATTGGGAGTGACATAAGATTACAATATAATAGCACACTTTTTTGAGTCTCTGAGATAGTTGTTACTAGATATCTTTAATCAAGATAATGTCATGTCATAAGTCTGATACTGAAATCCATTATTATGTAAAGTAGCACATTTAAGAATCTGCACAGTCAGTCGTCTTCCACTCCTCCTTTTGATGGCCTTCAGACCATCAGAGATGTCGTAGTGAATGGGGTAATTTTCTACAAGGCTTTGTCTCCTTTCCTTGTCTACCTCCATGGCATCCTGTACAGTGGAAGTTTTCACAGTG
>PVJH01033976.1:0-21079 GCA_004026705.1 Nesogale talazaci | reverse complement strand
CCATCAAGAGATACCAGGGGAAGACCACAGTAGCCATGGCTGACACGCTGCCTCCCACGTCCCTCGTCAGCCCCAGGGGCAGGGCCTGCTTACCATGGCCAACGGGGTCACCGCGATGACGTCCTTCAGGCTCACGTAGATCTTGGACACCCCCAGGTCGGAGGTGAACCCTCCCGGGTACTCCACCTGCCAGGTGACCAGCTGTGTGGCCGGAGGGTCTCCGGGCTCTGTGATCTCCACGTCAACCTCCAGGATCTCCTCGGAGGCGGCGTCAGCGCTGGAGGGAGAGAGAGAGAGGGGACAGCCGTGAGGGGTCTGGGGTGACCTCAGGCAGGGCAGCATTTTGTGTGTGTGTGTGTGTGTGTGTGTGTGCATGCTGTGTTCATGAGAAACGCCACAGAGGTCCTGCCGTGGGCAAAGCATCCTCAAGGTGACTGTGCCATTCTCTCGGCCTCATCGGTTGGTCCTGACGTGTGGGCCCCCCTGTGCAGCCCCACACGTTCCCCGATGCCGTCTTTGAGCAAAATGATGGTCATGCCTTGTCCCTGACACCCTGCGCATGTGCTGACCCCACACTGGCTGAACCTCTGGGCCTACGCCATCTGTACCCTGCGCGTGTGTCTGTCTGGCTGCTGCCAAGCCTCCATGTGCACCAGAGAAGGATCTCTCTGGGCTGCCCCCACCCTGCCCCCGTCCACGGCAGCCTGAGGTCCACTCAGAGGGAGACCAGGCCTCGAGGCGGCCCTAAACAGCCCCTTCCCAGTAGGGTCCCGGCCGTGGTGGGGGTACTGGTGGCCCCCGTAGAAGCTGTGCCTCCCGGGCACCCCTGGGGTTCCTATGGGACTTCCAGACGGAGTCCGGCTGGGAAGAAAGGCCTGTGGACCTCGGCCAAGGAGAGCTTGCAGCCCCCCCGCAGGATGCTGCCCGAGACCTGCACACGCTGACTCAGGGCAGATGCGATGCTAGGAAAGTCCACAGTGCAGGGGGTCAGTGGGGAAGTGGGAGCCCCTCGGCAGGCAGGCAGGACGGCCCACACAGGGCAGCACCTGTGACAGGGGGCTCAGAGTGGGGCACACGTGTGTGCAGAGGGCCAAGGGGTCACTGAGTCAGGCCCCCTGCAGCATCTCCCTGACCTTAAGCTGCCTTCACCATCACCCAGAAGACACTCCATGCGAAGGGGGGGGGGGATAACCCGACGGCTGTGCGGTGGTGGTGGGGAACAGGTGTTCACCCAAGAGCGAGCCCAGCATATGGCTCAGAGCCCTTTCTGCAGGTGGTGGTGCAGGACCCGCACATCAGGGCAGGCGTGCTTCTGAGTCATAGTCACACAGGTCCCACAGCCACGTCCCACCCCCAGCACGCACGCTTGGACTGCCCAGAGCTGCCCGGAGCCCAGATGGAGTGAGTGCACACTCCGACAAAGCCCTGCCCACGATGCTTCAGGGAGCGTGGCCTGTAGCCCCTCCTGCCCAGGGCCCACCCCAGGTGTTCAGTGAGCCAGAACCTTCCCGAAGGCTGTCTAGACCCTGGTCTGTCTGCCTGAGAGGGACTCAGAGCGGCAGGTGTGAGACACAGGCCTGGGCCCGTGAGTTAGGCTACCTGTGCTTGATTCCTGGTTAGAAACCAGCACGGCGGACACACTGGGCCTTAACACGCACACGCCCACTCCCAGCTCACTCTGCTGCAACTCATGGGGGGCCTGGCTTCCGAGGCGAGGCTGCTGTGGGTGGGGGAGGTTGAGGGTGGCGTCCATCTCCTGCACTCCCATGTGCAATGCCTGGCAGCGGTCTCAGGTCCCTTACAGGGTTGCCGCAGCAACTCCCAGAGATCCTGGTCTTGGGAGGGAGATTGAGCCCCCTACCCCCCGCCAAAGAAAAAGGGCCCTGACTGACCCACCCCATATTCTAAAGATCTGAACCACGACCTGCCTCAATGGCCCTGCAGAACCCTGAGACCCTGCCCAGGCACAGAGCTGAGCATGTCTCCCTCCCACAGGTGTCTCTTCCTGGAAACCTGGTGGTGCAGGAGGAGGGAGTCCAGCCCCCTGGGTCACCTGAGACTGAGCCAGAAGCGTGGGCTACACCCAGCATCCCCCACCACCCTGCAGGACCCTCAGAAGGTCTTCTCATGTGATTCACTCTGTCCCCCAAGGCCCCCCTAAATGCTGCAGGAACCCCGGAAGCTCTTTCTGGTGACATCACAGCACGTGATCATCTTTCAGGCTTCTCTCCACCCCCCCACCCCCACCCCTGCCCCAGCCCTTGTCTCTCACGGTCTGCAGAACGGGCTGGGATTACAGGAACAAGAAGAGTCAGGGGATGGAGATTATGTGTGAATGACTTGGAATGAAAGAGGGGTGCTGAGTGGTGGCCGTGGAAGGGGATGGGTTCCAGCTTGAAGTCCTCTGAGGGGATTCACCCCCGCAACCCCCGCCACCACCAACGCCCCTCCGCAGGGGCGTGGGGTAGACGTGAGGCACCAGCCCATCGGTCTCCCCCAAAGGACCCAGGAGCTGTGTCCTCTTCGCCCTCCCCTCCCCGCCTTCACGTCTCATCTTCACGATGAAAATAAGGATATTACTCAGGCAGAGCGTGATCATTTCCGACATGATCACAGTGTTAAAGGCTTCCATTACTGACGTCCCTTTTTGAACTTTTTCATTAGCATTTTCAGTACAAAAAACCTTTCATTATGAAGTGAGATATGCAGGATCCTTTTAATGTATGTACTTTATAATGAGATTTTTGTCGCTGTAAATTTGTCTCCCCGTCTCCTTGATGTCTCATGCATGGCGGCCACTAGCCAGAGAGCCACTGGAGTGAGGGGGTGGTGCGTGGATCTCAGACCAGAGTTGTTCCTTTTTATCTCTGGGCCCCACTGCTGTCCAGCCCCAAGCTTCCTCCCCTCGCTCATCCGTCTATTCTCTCAGATAGTTGATCTGGAATCCTCCCAGCTTGCCTTCAAGGCGATGGATGAAGCGGTGCTTGGGGCAATGGGCTGCCATGGGGAGGGCGGCGGGGGCCGGGCGGGCTGTGTTTCCTGCTGTGTGTACGTGGCCACCATGAGTCAGAACCAAGCCTGTGGCTGTGGTGGCGGCAGCACACCTGTGGGGAGTGGCCAGCCATTCACACGAGGCCTACGGGAGACCGTGGGAAGAGGGGGGTCACTGTTGGCACCAGGCGGACCGCGGCTGAAAGAAGAGAGAACCTGGAAGAAGGCTGCTTGCGTTTGACTCACTGAGCAAACACTCTGGGCAGTGCGGATCACGACGAATTAGAGACGGGGTTGCAGTTGTGAAGGATGGGGGCACCCCAACCTCCCCCGGGGCCCGTGTGGAGCCTTCACAAAGACCCAAGAGGCGAGCCCCTCCAGCGGAACAAAGGAGGGCCGCCCCGCGCGGGGCCCAGAGGGGGAAGTGTGGGAGCTGCACGTGCCCTGTCTCCCTGCGGTTCAGTCTGCAAGCTGAGCACATGCTCAGAGAAGAATGAGGCTACACAAAGAAGGACGGGGGGTGAGGGGGTGAGGGGGCTGGTTCCAAGGGCTCACGTAGAAAGGAAACGTTTTGAAAATGACGAGGGCAACAAACGAACAAATGTGCTTGACACGATGGATGGATGGATGGATGGATGGATGGATGGATGGACGGACGGACAGTGGCAAGAGTTGTATGAGTCCCCAATAAAATGATTTTTTTTTAAAGTAGAAGAATCGGAGGCTCATGAATGCCCCGGGACACGGAACGGACACAGCCTCACTTGCTGGAGGTGAAGAGGATCCGACAGACTGGCAGACGATGGTGGGAGCACACAGCCTTCGGCGTAGACGACAAGTCACTGCAAAGGAACCAACAGTCTGCACGACGGGCCCGACAGACGGCGTGGGGATAAGCAGAGAGGATGCTGATGTGGCCAAGCCTCGCGCTGTACGGGGCTCCCCAGCCCAAGCCCGCAGAAGCGGCAGTCCAGCACTCTCCAACAAGGAACTGCACCGGGCAAGTCTGCCGTGCGAGGCCATCTCTTTAAAGTGCTCTTTAAGGAGCAACGATGCCCCTTTGAAGACCGCAGTGCTCCCGGCCGCAGAGCAGGGCACGTTGACCGTGAAGGAGGTGCTGGCAAGGGCAACGCTGACTATGCTGCAGACCGCCAGGACAACAAACAATCTGCGTGGGAAGAACAACTACTAGAAGCCCCCTTAGCGTCCACCACACCTGGTGTCCATTGGAGGATTCAGGGTGTAGGGGTGGAGTCAAGCCTGTCAATCTGGAGAGAGCCAATGAGAACTCGGTGTGGGCGTGGCCTCCTACTGAGAATTCTGGGGAACCTAGTATCTTCTTCCTTGGAGTTGAGAGAGATACCCTCTCTGTTGACTCCCCTGAGGGGGTGAAACATGGACCTACCATGAAAGCTGAGAAGCCACGTGGAGACCCCGGCCAGCGCCGAGAGGCTGATCACGCGACTGGATCCCGGCATGCTTGCATGTATTGCATGAGTCTGAAGAGGGCTTTACAGATTGGTATCAGACATAGGGGCTAGTATCGGACTTAGGACTGGACTGGGTTGGGATATGTTCTCAATGCACAATTGCCCTTTATATAAAACTCTCTTATACACATATGTGTGTTTATGAATCTGTTTCTCTAGTCTCCCCAGACCAACACAAGGATGATGGGATTTCACCTCCCCGACGTTGGACGTGTCCTCAGGTGGGGCCAGTCCCTGGGGGAGGACAGAGGAAAAGAGAAAGTCTCTCACGGAACTGGACTAGCACCTGTCTGCACCCATGGGCCCACACCCAGCACCCATGAATCCAGCAAAACGAAGTGCCGCTGAGTGGACTCTGACACACGGGCAGGTTGTGGACAGAGCAGAAGCGTCCTGCTCAGGCTCCGAGGCTCATCATGCCTTTCCTCCCTGAGGCTCGGGTGGGCGCAGCCACAACCTTCTCTGAGCTGTGGGCACCGGCTGGCTCTGAGCTGAAGCTGTGGGTGAGGGTTTGCTCTTGCCCTCCACCCGGAATGAAGGTCACTGTCAGGACTGGCGACTGGGGGGCTTTAGGTCCCAGGGCATGAAGGGATGGGTGGTGGGTAAAACACGTGTGGGGCTCGTGCTGGGCTGGGGTGCACTTTGGAGGGGAAGAAGCAGTTGTGGCTCGGACTGGGTCAGCTGTAGGCAAATTTGTAGGCGAATAGGGGGCTGTAGGACTGGGTCAGCCCCTGAACTCAGGACATAATGTTGACATCGTTAAGGGGCTGTCACCCCCATGCTGTGGAACCCTGTCACCCCCACGCCGTGGGATCCTGTCACCCCTGCACTGAAGGAGTTTGTCACCCACATGCTGTAGGACCCTGTCATCACTGTTAGCACCAGTGACACCCTCCAAGTGATATCAGGGTTCAGAACACACTCAGCAACTCCAGCGACAACTCAGACCCAGCTTCCGTTCGAGATCCGGGCCTCCTGACCCGGAGAGACCCCCACAGATGCACTGGGACACTTGTCTGCCCTGCTTGCCCCCCTCTCCCCCAGCTCTTCTGTGGCAAGGCCTGGCGGAGGGGTCCCAGGGCACCAAGGGATGGGTGGTGGGCAAAACATGTGTGGGGCTCTTGCTGGGCTGGGGTGTACTCTGGAGGGGAAGAAGCAGTTGTGGTGAGCAGGCCCCCCCCCCGGCCCCCCACTGAATCGTACAGAGAGATGGCATGGAGAGTGTGCATTTTCTTATGTTTACTTTCCCGTCCACCGCACACATCACGTGCAGACACACATGCACACTCACATGCAGGGTTGAGGGTGAGAGAGACGGGAACCCTCACCCACTATCCATCCCCTGTGGAAAGTGGCTTGGTGCTTCCTCAAACCACGGGGCATCGGAACACCACATGATCCATAGGCCCCGAGGACATAAGAGTCTTCGCCCAGCAATGCAGGCACACCGTCTGTATTGCAGCCCAGCCCGCCGCAATACCAGGGAGAGAGAGGCCACGTCAGTGCCCACGGCGGGATCGTGGGTGACCCTGCATATACACACGCATACATGCACATACACATGTACATACACACATACATTTACATACATACATACATATGAAGAGCTACTCACAGAGGAACCCCACGCATCCCTAAAGAACAAGGATGAGACTGTTGGATGGACTCACGATGTGGATACACCTAGAGATCTTGTGACATCGTCAAACACCAAAGGGCAAGTGCTTCACGAAGCCACTGTCGTGTCAGATTAAGAACAGTTTTTATGCCCCCGCAAACCCCCAACAACCCCCCGTGGGGTCCAGGCCTGCCCTGACACCCCTGGGCTCCTCATGAGTCAGAAGGAATCATCCCCAATCCTGGGGGGGGGGGTGGGGGGGCGTATGGCGTGGTGTTCCAGCCAAACACAGACGGTCCTCACCCGAGCTTCCCCAAGCATCACTGGCCTCTGGAAGGCCCTTGACGTGGCCAACCTGGATTTGTGTATGCAGCGGGCAGGCACCAAAGTCCCCCACCCTCCTGCCCTGCAAAAGGAGATGGCATGTTCTCACACAGGAGCCAGCTGTGGTGACATCAAAGATGGGGGACTCTGGGGGAGAAGAGGTGGCTTCCCTGCCCCCCACATCCCCATGGACACTCAGGACAAGAATGGCATAGCTATGTGAGGCGGGCCAGGGTGTGAGACGGAAACACCGGCCACAATGGCCAACACATAACCAGGGAGGGAGGCAGGGAGGGACAGACGACTGCCAGGCAGCCTTTGAGACCACGAGAGAAAGATCCGACACTTTCCCTAAACTGCTCCAGACGAGAGTCCGTCTGTTCTCAGGAGATGACCTTGTCTGGGCAGCCAGTATTGGCTCCGCTCTGTTTCCGTCCCCTGAGAATAAGTTCACAGCCCTAATGATAACACCTTGCTTATTTAAGATGAAATAATCCCATCTTCTCAGTCTTTAGCCTCATGTATAAAAGATAATTCCCAATCAAATCTCATCGGCTCCCTTTTATTATGAAATTTCACCTTCTGTTTCACACTGATTGACTGTCAATGATAATTTGCCATATGAATGTGTGTATGTGTGTATGTATATATACATGCACACATGGATGTGTGGATGCATGTGTGCATGTATGTATAGATATATGCATGCATGTTTGTATGCATTATGTATTTATGTAGTTTTAGCAAATAATATGCACCTTTCACATTGTTTGCCAAGCTCCCCCGCCACCCCGCTGCCATGGGAGGTATTTCCATCAGGCCAGATACCACAATCTTTTTCACGCTGCTGCATTAAACATTAGCATTTGTGGTTTTACAAAACTCCTTCCCCGGGTGCAGGGAGGGAGCACAGGGCTCCTTCCAGGTGCCCATCATGCTCCCCGGTTAAGTGCTGGTCCGTGGTTCACAGCCACCAGCTGCTCCTTGGGAGCAGGATGGCACCATCTGCTTCCGTAGAAACCCCTGACCCTGGACTTGATCCTGATGCCCGTGTCCCGACAGGGCAGAGGAGGAGTGTCTCTGGCCCTTCCAAGGCTGCCATCTTTATCAGCAGCAGTGGATGGGTTTGAACTGTGAGCCTTTGGGTCAGGCAGGTGCTTAACCCCTGCACCACCATGCCTCCTCCTGTCCAGGCAGCAGCTGGGAGCTGGGAGGGGTACAGGATGTCCTTGTCCGGAGGGGCCTCTCGGAGTCAGAATCTACCGGGTGGCCGTGGGTGGGTTTGGCTGTGTTGAGAGGGTGTGCGTTCTGTTACACATATACCACACTAGAAGGCCTAGTGGCACCGTGGGTTAAGCGAAGCCCTGCTAGACTGCCAGGTCTGTCTTGAACCTGCCTCTGGGACCCTGGCCCTGGGAAGACTGCCCCCTTGGACTGCAGTGTTGCAGAACCAACACATAGACCGTGTCTGTTTGGGATTCCAGTGGAGGAGGAGGCCTGGAGGGGTAGGGTGGGTGGAAGATCAGAGTGCAGCCTCCTTGGATCTCAGGAGGCTGTACATGCACAATTTAGTTCAGAGCCCTTCTCTCCTACCCTCTGAGATTTGCTTGTAGACACTGGACTGGAGAAGATGAGGAACCTCGCTTTTCCTCTCTCTTTTTGTGGGAAGTTTCCCCCATAACCCAGCCATCCCTTTTGATGTCAGAGGCAGCCTGGCAGGGCAGGGGTGGTCTTGGAGCAGCCTCATCTGCATACACAGGCCCCTGGGACACCGGAAGCTCCGCCCCCACTCCGTACTTCTGATGGAGACCAGGCTCCAGAAGGAGGAAGAAATGAGCAAGGATGAGAAAGAGGCCAATTACTAGCAATTAGTTCTCTCTGATCTAGCTCCCTTCCAGCTGGCCCCAGGGAAGAGAGGCTGTCGCTGAAGAACCAGCGCTAAGCGCAGACACCCGGGCCTTCTCCAGGGACTCATACCGAGGTCTGGCTCCTCAGACTTGCAGCGCTCTGGCACTCAGGGCCACAAACTCCCGGTTGATTCTGGCAGCTCAAGGCTGCTGGCTGGCTCCACCCTCCCTTCCCCCCAGAACACCTCAGTAGGTGGGACCAGGCGGCCGGGTCACAGGGGTCTTGGCAGGATGGAAAGGGCTTGTGGCGCCAGCTCTGCTGAGGGTCTGCCCAGGAACTGAACGCCCGTGGCCGGCCTGGAAGGCAGCTATGCCCGCTGGCATCCCACCACGGTGCCCTGCCACAAGTGGGCTGCCGACTGCAAGGTCAGCAGATGGAAACCACCGGCTAGCTTCTGGGAAGACAGAGGAGGCTCTCCGAGGAGGCCGAGGCAGGTCTGCCCCCTGCGGCAGGGTTGTTGCCAGGAGTGGGCGTGGCCTCGCTGGCACTCGGTGGGTCCTGTGTGTCTCGTCTGGGAGGGACGGGTCCCGTAGTGTCGTGATCGCTCCCTGGGTTTCCAGGCTCAAGGTGAGCCCACCAGCCACTCTGGGAGAAAGATCAGGCCTTCCGCTCCTGTGTCGCCTTGGAGACCCCCGGGGCGGTTTCACCCGATCCTAGAGGGTCCCAAGGCCTCAGCATGGACTCGATGGCAGGGAGGTCTTGAGTGGGCTCCGCCTGAGCTGCCAATCATCAGGTCAGCGGTATGAATCCACCAGCCACTCCCTGTGCGAGAGAGGAGGCTTCCTGCCCCCATCAAGGCCGGGTCTGAGAAACATCTAGGCGACAGGCTCTTCTGACCTGCAGGGAGGTGCCGTGGCAGTCAGTCTGGAGTGGAGCCTCGGAGGGGACGAGGAGTGAGGTGGTGGACTGCTCCCCCAGGCTGACTGTTCAAACCATTGGAGCCTCCCAGGGCAACGATGAGGCTGTCTGCTTCTGTGAAGGTCTGTGGTCTCAAAGACTC
Source organism: Nesogale talazaci (assembly GCA_004026705.1). Taxonomy (NCBI): domain Eukaryota; kingdom Metazoa; phylum Chordata; class Mammalia; order Afrosoricida; family Tenrecidae; genus Nesogale; species Nesogale talazaci. The sequence goes on along the minus strand of PVJH01033976.1, from coordinate 11,748 downwards.
TGCTGAGGGCCACCGGGTGTCTGAAGAGGCATGTGCTCTCTGGCGATGGGTTCGAGGCCTGACACTGTCACTGCCAGTGGATGATGGACAGCTTCATCCGCACCGAGCGCCCAACAGGACAGCTGACAGGCACAGGGAGGCCCAGGCACCTGGAACCCCACTATGCTCAGTGTGCACACTAATCACAACCAGAGCCCCCTCTCCTTGGACTCCTTTGGCCGGCCCACAGCCTCCCTGAGCTGCCCTTGGGCTGCCAGCCTGGCCTTCCCGGGAAGAAACCATTAAGATGATGGATCGGTGGTGGGGATGGCTGGTGTGATCATTGATGCACCTGCTGGCTGGGTCTATCAACCACACGGACCCCAGGCAAGGATGCTTGGGGAGGATGGGAATGTGTGTCTGCTCCTGGGATGGCAAGGGGCGGGGGGAGTACTGCCGCTGCTGCCTCAGGCTCAGCCGCTGGACTCGCGGCCACTGTCTGCGATCGATGGCTGTGTAATTGCGTTTCAGGGTTCCGGGGCACAAGGTCTGAGGCGGAAGAATTAATTTGCTGGTTGGGGTTAATAGAATGTCAATTAATTTCTTGGTCTAAATGTCAATAAATTCAGTTAGGCCTCCTGATTTTAATATAATTAAAGATCCGCTTTGTCAATGCTGCCTGTTTCCGGTGGTGGGGATGGGGTGGGGTGGGCGGCTCACTGGATTCTCACAAGCCTTTGGGTGCCGGTGTTTCTCTCCGTCGGCATGGGGCGTGTCTGCCATCTGACTGAAGGGTGGGGAATCATGGGTCTCTGCGTGCTCTTGTACTTCTTTATTTTGAATCATACCCCGTCACTCACAGGAGGAAGCGCGGCGGCCAAGGCCTCCATGCTCGGGAGGCAGGCGAGGACAAACATCTCATCGCTAACAGTAGGCTCTGCCGCAGAATGACCCCACGGGGGCCAGCAGGAGGGTCTCGATGGGCCTCCGAGGCGGTGAGTCAGAATCGTTCGGGGACTTGACCATGCCGAGTTTGTGACCCTCACCACTGGCCCAGGGGGAGCCCGGCTTGACTAGAGAAACGAATCCAGGGAGACGCATGCTTATGAGCGAGAGAGAGCTTTACATCAAAGGGCAACTATCTATTAAGGCAACCTTCCAGCCCATCCAGATCAGGCCCATAAGTCCGTCCGATATTAGACCACGTGGGCGACACCAATCTACAAATTCTTCTTCAGACTCGTTTGACACACGCGTGACACTGAGCGCAGCAAGATCACAGGGAGTCGTGTGGATCCAGTGGCGGTGGGAGCATCTCGGCGGTGGCCAGGGTCTCCGCGGGGCTCCTCCAGCTCCAGGGCTCCGGCGTAACTCCGTGTGTCTTGTCAGCAGGAAGACCAAGCAGAGAGTCTGTGGGTATCTGGCCTCCAGCGAGCTATTTCTCTCCGCCGTGTGCCTCCAAGTGAGGTCAGCAAGCTGCGACTTGATTGACAGGCTAGACTCCATCCCTATGCAAGTTGACTGGAGATGATGTCACCGCCACAGACCCCATCGTGAAAAATGGGGGAAGGGTTGGCGTCATCCAGGGCCAAGGATTTTCTCCTTTTATGGAGCCACAGTCCATGCCCGTGCACACAGCAGTCCAGAGATCAACCATGCCACGCTCGTAGATCAGCGTCCTGCTTAATGGGCACGACACGGCCCGTGAGCTTCTAGTCTAGAAGAGTCCCTTCAGGAAAAGCTCTGTGGGTCACAGCACTGGTTCAGTAGCCACCGGTTGATCACAGATCCGGGTGGGGGTGGGGGTGGGGTATGAGGATGCAGGGGTGGGTGTGCTTTGTTCCACTGCACACAGGGTCCCTCGAGTAAGGGAAGACTTACTGGAAGCTCCCAACAGCAGTAATGGTGCACTCTGAACTCTGCTCTCCAGAACCTCCCAGAACTTCCTGTCTAAAACCCTTACAGGGTCTTTCTATTGTCCACCAGCATTTTCCTTTGCCCCGAGCACCTTTGATTGCTTTTTAAAAAAATTGTGTGATATCCTTTCCATACTCTCTGTTTTCAGAGGCCGCTTTAAGTCCTTTGTGGGAAGCAGTCGGGGTGGGGTAAATTAACCACCATGAAGGCTCCCCGAACAACAGTCACGGTATTCAGACCAAATCAACTCATCTCTCTTTCCCTCCTCAGCTTCCCAGCGGCCCCATTGCTGGCGGCCAGCGCTGAGAAACTTGCTAACGCCCACATCTGAAGACACCGCATTACCATGGTGGTCTCTCTTCTCATAAGGTCATGCCTCAGATGGGCCCTCAATTAGAAGGGGTGCACCCTTTGTACAGGAGGGCATGGGCACCCAGTTCCAGCTTGCAAGAAACCCGGGACCAGCCCTTAGCCTGGCTCCCACCCTCCCTTGATGCCCCATAGCTGATCCAAGCTCATGTCCCTCTGACTCTCTGGGAGAGCAGGCTTGCCACCAACGCCCTTGGCGCTAATCGGAAGAAGTGACCCGGCTGCCTTCTGTCATGTGACACAGTCAGAGTTCTCACTGGCAGGGGCTGGATTTCTCAGGAGTGAGTCAAAGGTTTGGGGGAGGCTGAGAAGAGCGATGGTTTCAAGGCAGTTGAGAGTCACAGAGTGGGGCCCAGGCAGGAGACTAAATGGCTGGGCCGCTCCGCACTGCTCCTCAGGCTGAGGGCCACGGAAACACCGGCTGCCACAGTGGGATGCATCCACGTGAAAGCCTGCCACATCGCCCACCCGTGGGGCTCCCTTTGTGTCAGCTGATACCTTGGGGCCTCAGTCGAGGGGTTTGATGCACACAGCCATCAACCCCCCCACCCCCCACCCTGCTGCTGTGTGGTTGCAGCCAAGACCCAGGAGCTGGGACGAGAGGGAGAGGGAGGCACTGAGGTGTGTGCTGAGTCCCCTGCCTTGTGGGCCTGGACAGCACCGCTACATGGGACCCTGGCATCCTTCCCATCACAGTCACCACCAGGTGCTGTTGGAGGCCATTGTGCTTGATCACAGGGGTCCCAGATAGAAATGCTGTTAATATACCCTATGGGTGCTGTTTCATAAAGCCACAGAGTGAGGTACCAGAGAGGGTCTCTCTTTCTCACCAGGGACTAATGTCATGGAAGGGCAACCCGGTCTTGTCTGATGTACTGCTTACACTATGTTACATGCGATTACAATGCCGTTGCCAGGTGTATGCAGCAGGTACACGGACTTGCACTCATGCCTAGGGGTGAGGTCTCAGGCTGAGCAATGTGCACTCCACACATTGAGAGAGATGAGCAAAGAAGTGCTGCACTGAGCTTGGAGTGGTACCTGTTTCCCAGGTGACAGCAAGGTGAGCAAATGGATGGGCAGATGGGTGGATGAATGATGAATGGAAGGATGCATGGATAGTTGGGTGGGTAGGTGGATGGATGACGAATGGATGGATGGCTAGGTGATGACTGGAAGCATGCATGGATAGAGCGGTGGATGGATAGGTCGATGGATGGGTGGATAATGAATCACAGCTCAACACATAACCACTATACCACCAGGGCTCCTGGATGGATGACGGATAGAAGAATGTATGGATAGAGGAGGGGATGGACAGATGGATGGATGGATGGTTAGATGATGAGTGGGGGGATGCATGGATTGATAGATGGATGGACAGGGAGATAGATGGTATGCTAGCCAGGTTGGACTAAAGAAACAAATCCAGAGACACTCATGTGTGTAAGGGAGAGTGTTCTATCAAAGAACAGTTGTATATTGAGAGAACAGCCCAGCCCAGATCAAGTCCCATATTAGCCCATAGGTCCAGTACTTGTCTATAAATTCCTCTTCAGATTTACATAGCACATGAAATGATGCCAGGTGCAGGGATAGCACAGGCTGGTGGGTGGAAAGTCTTATGGATCTGGTGGTGGTGGAAGCATCTCAGTGCTGGCCCGGGTCTCCCTGTGGTTCCTCTAGCTCTCTAAGGGACTCAGCAGCAGGAAGGTGAAGCAGAGAGAATGTGTGTCACCCGCCTCCAGGGAGGAAGAGAGGAAGTTCCCAGAATCCTCATGAGAAGGCCACGTCCACAAGTTGGCATCAGCAGGATGTGGCCTGACTGACAGACTTGACTCCACCCCTACACTTGTTTATCAAGGTGACCGGAAATGTTGTAATTACCACAGATGGATAGGTGGGTGGATGGATGGATGGATGGATGCATGGATGGATGGATAGATAGATAAATGGAGAGATGTATGGTGGAAGGAATGCATCTCGGATAAAACACCTCCCTCTGACTTCTGGATGGAGACCAACCCTGGTACCCAGTTGCTAGACTGGCCGAGGCTGGACCTTGCATATCAAATCTGCATTCCCGGGAACAGCCCCAGCAGCCAGAGCTGCCAGTCATGCCCCACACTCCCTTTCCCACGAGACCTGCTGCAGAGAGGTGCCACAGGTGGGAGCTGTGGCTGCTCTCCAGGGGCTGTCCCCCAGCTTGCCCTCAGCTCCTTCCGAGGGGGTACCAGGGAGACTCTACACCCTGGGGCTCCCGGTGGCTGACTTCAGAAGGAGGTCACTGGACCTGTCTCTGATGGTCCCGCTGACCCTGCTGCTGCTGCTGTTTGGGGCCATGGAGGCGGTGTTGAACATGGCAGCCCGGTGCAGGGCACAGGGGAGTGCTGTGAGGCCCTGGGCCACCTCCCCACTGTTCCTATGCCTAAGCTCATGGATGCAGCCTCAGTGACAATCCATCTCACTAAAGGCTGTCCTCTTTTCCCGCTGCCCCTCTACGTTAGGCTGTGTGAGGTCCTTCTCCAGGCCATGGTCTCCCCGACATTATCCCAAGGATGGTGACCCCGGGTGGCTCAGACCTCCAGCCTGCAGTTCCATGAGCACGCTGTCATCATTCAGGGGGAAGGTAGGAGTTGGGAAACCCACGGCCAACACCTGCATCTTTCTTTCTCTTCCCACTTTTGTGGGAACAGGAACGCCTGCATCCCAAACACAACTTGAAACACATCCAAATTTTGGGGAGGAAGTACGTTTGCCTCGTTGTGATGACAATCCCGTACCTCCCCCCACCTCCTTATTGGCAATCAAAGGGTGATGCGTTTTGTCATCTGTGCATTTTAGGTTGACCACAGTCTGAATGCTCACGTGCTTGGTAAATCCAGGGGCAGTTCCCTGCAGGAGCAGGTCCCCACGCGCGGTTGCTGTGGCGACTGAAATTGACCACCCTGAGAGAGGGGCAGCACTTGCTTTGTTGCACACGGGGTCCCGATGGGTCAGAAGCAGTTCTCAATGGCACCTAATAACCTCATGTATGTGTGTGTGTGTGTGTGTGTGTGTCTGTGTGAGTATACGTGCTCATACACCTGTCCATCACCTCCAAGCTGGCTGTATGCAACCCCCTGGCCTCCCCGCTGTCCCTTTGCACCCACCCTTCATCTCCGGTCCCCATTTCTGGGATGCAGCTAGCCCAGTGGGTCACGCAGAGGACCACTGGCTTCTTACCCCCACCGCTGCCCGTGTCAGGAGTTCATGGGTCCCCATTGCCAACATGGGCACTTTCTCGGAAGAGAAACAGAAGCTGTCTCAGCGCAGCGCAGTGGCAAGGGCTGGCTGGACGGGTGTGGGTGTGTGTGTGTGTGTGGGGGGGGGGGGTGCTTTTCCCCGGGCTTGCCCACGTGATGGAAAGGATTTTTCCTGCCCCACAAAGCTGACCTCGGACCAAATCACAGTCCTGTGAGCAAGACCAAGGGCCGGAACTAGAAGTCAAATCCTGGTGATCCCTGAAGGCTGTGGGCTGCAAAGCTAGGCTTTCAAACACCCTGCATCCTGCCTATAGACCACACGCGCTATGTTATCAGCAGCGGGCCTGCCAGTTGGACATCTGATTTCCTCTCTCCTTCTTCCTGCAATCCCTCATACAGATAAGCAGAGCCCGGCAGAGCTGCCAGGGCGGGGGGTGGGGGGGGGAGCCTTTGTTCGCGATTGGGTTGGGGCATCTGTTTTGCTTTTTAGAACGTAGCAGGGTACTTCACTGTGCTTGAGGGGAAGATGGAGTTAGAAGATGGGGAGGTTTTCCCCAGGGGCTTCCTGAAGCTCCTCCACTCTCTGTGAGGACTGTAAGTGTGACTGGTGGGGCAGTTATTTATGATTCTCATTTTGCAGACAGACACCCAGAAAGGTGAAGAGACCGTCCCCAGGGCCAGGAGTGCCCCAGGGGGACAGCCGGTATAGGGCTCTAGGCAGCCTGGCTTCAGAACTGCCCCCCCCCCCCAACCCATCCCCCTTTTAAAACTGTAAACAACTTAAAAACTGACTGCAGTCCCAGGCGTCCTGGATGGAAGATCGCTGAGAGGGTTCCCGTTGCTACACTCGGGAGCTTATTCCAAACAAAACATGTCCACGACACATTGATGCATTCGGGGGTCCCTGCACACAAGCGTTCTCTGGAAGACACATCTCTCGGACTCACTAGGGGCCTTCCACAAAGTGGCCGATCAGGACCTGGCCTTCCCAGGGGGGTTGCTGGGCCCGTCCAAGGCAGAGAGGACTGCTCAGAAGCTCCAGAGACTGTTTTGGGATTCTCTCAGAGGACACAGGGCCATCGTGGGGGCTGGTCCTGAAGAGGTGGTAAGACCATCGAGGGCCAGATTGGCGAAGGCGGGCAGCAAGGGGGCATCTGCGGAGATGACCCAGCACAAAAACACACCCACTCTTTCCTCAAGGACAGCAGGGACTGGGCTACAGGAATTTCACTCCAGCCATCCTACAGGCCAGATCTTGTCCTGACCCACTTCTTTTTGTCCCCAAATCAGAGTGCAATGGTGTCGGCCACACAGGGCAGGACTGGGGTGGGGGAGGCTCCCCCCCCAACCTCTGTTCACTGCCACAGAGCTCATGTCAACTCACAGCGACCCCTAGAGGACAGCGAGGACTGTCCCTGGCCTTCTGAGACTATTAGGTTTTATGAGGGCAGGAAGCCTCGTCCTTCCCTGGAGGAGCAGCTGGGGTTTTTGAACTGTTGACCTTGGGGCTAGCAGCCCAATTCGCAACCAGTACACCGACCGGAGGCTCCTTGGGGGAAAGGCTTGGAGAGAGGGGAACACTGCCTTCAGAAGTGCAAAGGCCTTACTGGGGGAGCCATCAAGACACAAGATGCCCATCTAGATATGTGTGTTTCACGGCGCTATGGCAATGTTTCTGTACACGACACACTGACAAGAATGGGATGAAGGACTGTTGTCACAATTGCTGTTATTCGTGAACCCCGGGTGCATGGATGGCAGCCACCCGTGTGTGTAAGTCTGAGGGGGCAGTGCTTCACGGGGTCCCCCCTTGGCTGTGAGCTTTGTGCCCCTGGGCGGGCTTGAGCAGTCAACCGTGCCCATCAAGGTTTCGAGAGCTAAACCACTTTCGCCCCCCAGGGTCTTGACAAGTGGGCCCAGAAAGAATTCATTTCCTGACGGGACCTGGGTGACATCACAGGAGTGTCCCAATTCCCTGGGCTTCCACTCCAGCCCTAAAGCTCGTGCTGAGAGTGACCTTTGGGGACAGTGCCAGTTCAGCTGCTTTAGGTCAGCAGATTCCAAGGGTCACGCCGCGCCCGGCCCACATGCTATCACCCATGGATGTTAAACCCTACCCTACCCCCAAGTGAGGGCAATACAGTTTGTGTCCTGCCCTTACTGCCCCCTGGCATTTGGTCAGTTACTGTCTCAGGCCACACTCCAGGGACACAGGCACTATTCGCCTGTGGCCCACGTCCTGTGTGCACACAGTGGCCGGGAGGGTAACTGCAGTCTATCCCACTCTGCCAGCTCCCCGGGGCAAGGGCCACCACAGAGGGGTGCCTGTACCATTTCCGTGCCAGTGGATATGCCCACTCATGGGCTGGTAGTGATGTCGGACTGCCCACTTACTATCAGGCCCCACCCCACTCCCACTTGTACCTGGGGGCCCAGCACGGACGCAGAAACTGGGCTCTCTCTTTGACGCACACACCACCTTTCAAGCCCCAACCATTTCCATCAAGGTCTGAACATCTGAGCACAGTTTTTGGAGCACTTAAATTCCTTCCAGCCCATTAAGTCGACAAGGGGCACTCAATTACCAAGCATTACTATAATCATCGCCAGGAACTGTCTCCAGGCAATACTTAGAGCTTAGAGACTCGCGCTCCTGAAATGATTACCACCAGGAGTTGTGCACGAGCGGGAGGGGGCCGGGCTCGGCGCCCTGCGGCTGGAGAGGAGCCAGCTCTGCTGCAGTCCTGGCTTGGAGGGGCAGCCTCGTCTGGGCACGCACAGAGGACTGTGCCACTGACCGGGCATGGTGCCCGGGGCTAGGGAGACCCCGCCCGGGCTAGGCAGCTCTGGTAAGTGGTACATGGCACTGCGAGGGCTCGTGGGTGCGGGAACCAGTTCCACAGCAGGTGAAGATGGTCACTGCAGGTCCATTTCCACACCACGCATCGTCTCAAACCCACCTGCTCCGCGGGGCTTCGGAGAGCTGCCTCTGGTGTGACTACGCGGCTGTGCTGAGAAGACCCTCTGCGCAGGACTACGGGGTCAGGAGGTCTGGGAATAAAGACCCCACACACAGGAGAACGATCGTGCAGAAAAGACCCGCGCAGGAGTTCGGTTTGTGCCCTGTGCACATGCAAGGGTCTTGTATAAAGGCCTTCTGCCTGTGACTACGCAGTCATGTCCCCGATTGCGGTGAGGGTCGTGGGGCTCCCTTAACCCTGACCACACGGGGCCTCAGCATTGCCGTCACTTTTAAGTACAACACGCGATGCTGGTCAGGGGAGCCTCAGACCCCGCTGTTTCGTCCATGGACAGAGTCCTCCTTTCTCTGATGGTGACCGTCCACCTAGTACTGTGAACCGACTTGTGATTACGTCTGAAGTTTCCTATGCTGGTTTGGGGTGAGGGTGGGGGTGGGGGTCCAGGCGCAGTGGTGCACGCGAGCCTTCCTCCCACCCCCATGCCGAAGCCCAGATTCTCCCCTTCTTGGCTGGGCGTACACACGGAGCTCCTCGCCTCACGGGACACAGTAGGATGGGGCGGGTTTCTGAGGCTGCAGGCTTTTCGGGGAGTGGCAAGCCTCCTATTCTCCCCTCAGAGTGGCTGGTGGGCTCAGACGACTAAGCAGCCCCCGGGTGTCCTTAATGCACTGAGCCACTGGGGTGGCTGAGTCAGCCCTGATTCTGGCCCCAAGTCTTCCTGTGTATGCGTGTGTGTTTGTGCAGATGGAGGCAGTGTGGTGGGCGGATGTTGCCTGACTCCTTGATTTTAGACCCGGTTTGAGACTCTCAGACAAGTTAAATAAAACCGAAGAAGACAGAACAAAGACGACAGCTGGCTGGAGCTGCTGCCCAGCAGGGTGGGCTGGCCCCCACTTGGCTCTGTCCCCAAAGCCCTTGCCGTGGGAGGGTGCCTGGGTTGGGGGCCACGCCCTCCTCCCAGCTCCTTAAAACAGACGGCGTCCGCTGGCTCCAGCCTAAGACCCACTCCTTTAGGAGTGCGGGCGGCCCATCCTGTCCCTCTCGAGGCCAGACCCCGACTGCCCTGCGCCATCATGCTCGCTGCATCACAGTTGGCGCACTGGCCGGCTGGGCACGGGTATGCAGGGCAGACACAGGTCAGTGTTTCCATGTGAGCACCACGGATGGCGCTTTCCAGTTCTGTGGCCTCCTCAGGCTCCTTTTCTGAGCAGCTCCTCCCTCAGGACCAGGAGCCCCCTGCCCCCAGAGCCTCCTGTCTGGTCTTCTGGGCGATGATCGTCAGGATGGCCACGTGTAGAGGACCCACACCAAGCCACCCACAAAGCTGATCCCGGCGTGGAGATCGCAAGGAGCACGCTCACTGTCGGCACCCACCCTGCCACGGCGCCAGCAGAGGCTGCCGCATCACCGCCCCTCGGAGAGGCTGGTGGACTGACACATGGGCGTTTTGGTGGGCAGCTGAGCTCTGTGACCCCGTGTCCAGTGTCCTTTGGCCTAACCCTCTCTCAGGGACTCGCTGCTACTGAGGTCACTCAGAATCCCAGCAGCCGTGCAGACAGGGGAACCCTGTGGGTTTCTGAGATTGTGAGTCTTTAGGGGCGCAAGAGGCTTTATCTTTCCCCCACTGGGTGCTCGCTGGGTTTGAACTGCCGACCTTGAGGTTGGCAGTTCAGCGGTTAGCCCACTACCCCACCAGGTCTAAACCAGTGGGGCTACACCCTTGGGGGTCTCTGACTCCTTTTCATATCCCAGCTGGGCTCCGGAGACTGGCCCTGAGGGCTTCCAAGGTTGCCACCGTTATAGGAGCAGCTGCCTCCTCTTTCTCCCCAGGAGTGGCAGGCGGGTTTGAACCGCAGCAAAGCATTTCAGCCAGTGCAGTTGGGTTCCTACCGCTCATAAGGTCGCAATACCTGACATGCTCTCCTTTGATGTTATTTCCAGAGGAGAACTGGGGTGTGCGATGCCCACAGGGCAAATGAACTTGGACAGCATTACCAGGTGGTACCTGGGCCAGTCAGCAAGGCATTCTGACACCCCCTGCCCCTTCCTCTGGAGGACAGCCCTGGGAGACCAGCAGCAGTGGCCTTGTTTGAGAGAGGATTAGGGGACAACCCAGGAAAGAGGATCAGAGGCCACTGAGTCAGAACTTTGCACTACAGCAACCCCCCCCCCCCACTGAACAGAACTTCACTCCCCATTTTCGAAGGTTCCTTTTGCAAAAGCAGGTTGCCGGGAGCCTCGTGTGCAGGATCTCTGGGTGGGCTTGATCCCCCAGGCTTTGGAATGACAGCCGAGGCTTCCCCTGCAGCCCGGGCATGCAAAAAAAGTGTCTTTCCCGTAGGTGGGTTTGAGTCACTCAGAGCTGTCCCCCCCCTCAAAAAAATGACCAACCTCCGGTGAGCATTTAGAATCCCGAAACCTCAACCCAGGTCCTGGTGATACGGTGAAGGAAGTGTAAGGCTGCTCCCTGCGAGGTCTGCGGTTCAAACCCGCCAGCCGCTCCCGCTCCCTGGAGGAAAGATGAGGCCGTCTGCTCCCTGCAGCCTTCTTTTCTCCAGAGGCTACTGTAGGCAGCTCAGCTCTCCCACTTGGGTAGGAATGGACCCAGTGACACCGAGTTTGGTTCTGTCCATCTCAAGAGTTTTACGATTTTGATTTCCTGGGACATTCGGGGACAAAGAGTGAGATGTTGGCCAGCCTGGGGCTGGGTCTGCCCTGCGTGAGCCAAGTCTCCAGGAAGAAGCCAGAGGAGCAGATGGGAACCGACGGAGGCACGAGTCCATCGTCCTGCACTCGGTGGGGGGCTCAGAAACAGGAGGCAGACTGCTCCCAGTCTTCTGTGAGTGTTTGATAGTGCAGAGCTGGCCTTGTGTGCAGAGCAGGCGAACACTGCCTCCCCTGCATATTTTATGACTGTGTGTTTAGCACACACAGTGTGAGGCGGCTGGGTCATCCTTATTCTCATCCCCAGAGAGCAGGGTCCTCCGGGCACCGGCCAGGCAGCAGCATCACCGCGCCGGAACGACCTGCCACCCTAGCCAACCTCCAACCTCTCGATTGACCTTCCTGGAGCCAGACGTCATGCCACCCATCGCGCCTGGCTGTCCCCCTCAGAGCCACACTGGGCACCCTCGCACAACGGGCTGGTGAGGTCCAGTTCTTTGTAGCTGCCTCCCAGGCAGGGAACTCTGTGGGACCTGATTTGTGGAGGGCATGAGTCCCCAGGCCCCGTCCATCTGGTGTCTGTCTGCATGCAG
>PVJH01033975.1:0-21093 GCA_004026705.1 Nesogale talazaci | reverse complement strand
TCCTTGGATTGGTCTCTGCAATGCACACCGCAGGGACAGGAGTTGGACACTCACCAGGATCCGCACCTGTAAGACGCACGTCGCTGGGCAGCAGAGCCCGCTGAGGCCGGCTAGTGTGAAACCACCCGACATTGATCCGCCGTTTCCAATACCTCCTTTATAAATCAAGGCAGCTGTCGGGGTGGGCAGGGAGATGTGGAACTCCAGCAGCAAGATGATTCTTTCCTCGGCCTCCAAGCGGGAACGGGAAGGGGGGGCCAGGCGGGGCAGAGAACACTCGCTCTCTAGACTGGAGGCTCACACTCAAAATCTGCCCGTGGCCCCTGGGGCCCAGGAATGCAGAAGGAAGAGAAAGACGGTGGGATGGAATGGGGGGGAGGGGAGGGAAACTAAACCGAATGCCCCATTTGCAAGCTTTTGTTATTATTTGAGATCACAGTTTGTTTCAAATCATGGGCAGGCTTCATCAAGACCATGTTGCCTGCTGCCATCAAGCCCCATTTTCCCATTCCAGCATTGTCCAGAGGCTGAAGCTCGAGCCTCTGCAGTCGCTGGGCTCCCAGAAGCCCACAGAGTGTCAAGGACTACAGCCAGATGTCCAGGAGATGAGCCTCTTAGGGAGATGCCATGGAAGCATGGGAGGAATCCCTTCTCCAAGAATGACCCAACTCAGGGAACACTCCCCCCAAGAGTGTCAGTGCCCAGGAACTGGGGGCTGCTCAGCTTGAGCGCCGTGCCTGCTCCCCACCCCCTGAAGCCTCTCCCGGGTTCCTGAGTGGCGCTGAGAGGCAGACTGATAAGCTGCGTCCGCTCTGACATCTGGAGGGGCCGTCCTTGGATCCACGGCCGCTGGATCCATCACCGCGGCACGGGGCCCGGCAGGAGTGAGCGAGCACCCTGCCACCTGCCTGGCAATCAAGCACCCATGCTGGGCGATGTGGGCGCTGTCTCACCTGGCCATGCCAATAGATCCCAGTGAATAGCGCCTGATTTGCGTTTGATTTCCCAGCGGATGTGTGTCACGCCGGATTCCCGGGAGAGGTGTTGGGAGAGGAGGTTTGGGGAGCCACGGAATCATGCTGTACGATTGAGGGTTCCCCCCCCCCTTCCAGCTGGAAGCTCACTCTGACAGCCACATAAGCGCTGTGGAGGCTGTTGGTGGGTGCCAAGGAGGAGGAGGCATGGGGTTTCTGAGGGCCGGAAACAGCTTGGCACGGTCAGAGAGGGAGCCAGACTTTAACTCTCCCCACCCACGAGTGCGCTGCAGGCACCACGGAAAGATGGTGCCCGAAGCCCCTCTCCCCTGAATCTGTGATCCCTGGTGGTTTGGCCTAAGCGTGTCTCTGTGGAAGCTGAGCTTCTCAGAGGGGAAAGTCCCCATGCAGAAACAGTTGACGGGACCCTGGGGAAAGACAAAACCAACACTCCAAATCGGGGTAGCTTGAGGGAACCGGAAGGAGGGAACTGGCTCTTGGGGACGTCTGGTCTGGAAGAACACCTGAGTTGGAAACCCTAGACTTTTGTTGAAGGCTGAAGGTATGTGGAGTCTTTTTGGGAAAAGGGTTGTGTCCACCTGGAGAGAAAAACCATCTTAGACAAGGGCCATCTGCAGCCTCTTCTGCCAGCCCCCAGGTGAGGCCCTTGCTCACTAGTCAGACGCATCACCCTCCTCCAGGGAGGGACTGCTGGGACCACTCTCCCTGGCTCTCTGCTCACCAAGCTCGTCCACCTCCTGCTTACCAAACTTGCCTGAGAGAGGAAGATGCCAGGGTGGCTGGTGGCTGGCTGTTGCCAGGGTGGCTGGCTGCTGGCTGCTGTGGCATTCACTCCGACCCCAAAGCGCTCGGGCAAGTTCCAACGTCCTTCGTTTCACCCCCACCCTCCACCCCAGGACCTTTCCGCCCCTCCCTGGTGTAGAGTCCAGTGGCTGCATTGGGTTTGGGAAGCAGATTATTAGGGTCTGCCAAACTTCTTTCTGCCCATGTGCTTCTTACACAGAACCTCAGGCCGCTCTCTAGTGTCTGTGTAAAAGGAGTTCTGGGGGCAGGGTCAGGCGTCAGGTTAGCGTGGGACCCCTCACCACAGGTTGGCTGTTCAAACCCACATCCCGCTCTCCCAAAGAGAGATGAAGTTGCTGGCTCCTGTCAAGACGGACAGCTCTGGGGACCCTACAGAGGCTCACTATGGGTTGCAATCAGAGGGGCCTTTGTGGCACAGTGGTCACCCGTTGGGCTGCAAGGACCAGATTTTAAGCGGGATACCATTGGCCAGCAGAGGGGGGTTTCCTTGATGAAACATTTGGCCTATATGGAGCAGCATAAATGCTCATGGAACGCAAAGACAGTATTGTAGCATATTCATTTTAATTTTAAAATGCCGCGGGACAAATGTTAAAAAGCGGGACATCTGATCACCTTAGCCTGCAATGCACAAGGCCAGCAGTTCCAAACCAGAGAGAAGGCTGGGCTTTCAAGTACCGTGAAGAGTCACTGTCTCAGAAACGCAGGGGACATGAGAGCCGGGACCATCTAGAAGGCAGAGAGCAATGGGTCAGAGTGGACCCGAGAGCAGTGCACGCATGTGTGTATGCATGTGCGTGTGCATGTGTGTGCGTGTGTGTGCACGTGCATGCGTGTGGGCGTGCATGTGTGCGTGTATGCATGTGTGTGTGCATGCGTGCGTGTGCATGCGTGTGCGTGTGCATGCGTGATCGTGTGCATGCGTGGACATGTGTATGCGTGTGTGTGTGCATGTACACACCAGAGGAAGGCTCCTTCTGGTTCAGGCCTCCAGGCTAGGGCTGGGCCTCCACTGAACAAAAGACCTGGGAACCCGCTTCTGTAAACGCCCCCAAACTCCTGCCACTGAGTAGATTCTGACCCATGGCCTCCCTGTGGATTAGACTAGAACCGTCCCTGTGGGTTTTCCAAGACTGGGAATGTCTTGGATCGGATCCTGGTTTTGAACTGCCCACCCTGAGGTGAGCCTGGCAGTGCCCATCCCGCTAAGCCACAGGGCTCCTCTGTGAAGGTTGCAGACCTGGAGACCCTTAGGGAGCAGGTCTACCGGGTCATGCGGGGTGGCTTTCAGGGGCACGCGGCCTCTGTGACAGTCAACGATGGCGCCTGTGTGAAATACGCCTTTTCTCCCGAAAAGAACTGTGGACATTTAAAGGAAGGCGGAAAGACCTCTGGAGCAATGCAGTGAGGAATGGAGTCCTCACTTCAAGCTTAGTCTGTGCATTCCACCTTCCTGGAAGGTCCCAAGGCAGCTTCCCCATGAAACGGCCTCTCCCACCTGTCTGGGAGCCACTTCGGGGACCCCTTTGATCCTGATCTTGTCAGCTGTCTTGGAGAGATTGCCAGCTCAAAGAGAAAGCGTTTTAGTGCTTAGGATTCCCTCCTACCTCCCCTCATATCTGTGATTAAACACCTGAGGGGAATTCTGGGAGCGTGTCTTTTAAAGATGCACTGATTCTACATTGAGGCTTCAGAATCTGAAGTTGCAGCACACTGGAAGGAGAGGGGTTCTGAAACCCCACCGCGTGCCTGGTGCGCGTGCAGACTCAAAGCCAGTAACCCAGTTCGCAGAGCAATTGAGCTTTTTATCAGTCAGCGTTTGCTTTGAGAGAACGCTTCGACAAATCACCATGCTGGTGCTCTCTCTCTCTCTCTCTCTCTCTCTCTCTCTCTCTCTCTCTCTCTTTCTCTTCTGCAAAGCAACCTTGCCTCAAAGAACCTGGGGGAAGGAACCAACCTTCTAAGCCTCAATTCATTGGGCGGTGATTTCCTGGATCTCATCTCCAGCAGGCGCCCTTGGAAGGAAGGGCTGGGCTGGGCGGGGCAGGAAGCAGACACAGGCATTGCATATCAAAGAAGGCCTGGGCAAGTCTCTCCTTTGGGCAATTCAATGTTTGAGGCTCCCAAGGTGCATGGCACATGGCAGAGCCAGCCTGGCCTTTACTCTGAGACATTCCAGCGGTGGAAAAATACATCAAAATCTGAAAACACAAAACAAGGCAAAATCTTCTACATTTGAAAGGTAAAAAAAAAAAAAGCCTCTATTTGGTTTGCTCACCGTCAGACTCTTAAACCTGAATGTCTCACCCAGGTCCTGAAAACCTCACGCTCTCTCCCTTAGAGTGGAAGAGCTGCCTTCTGCATAGCCAACCCCCTTTCTGCTGCCCAAAGACTCATGCTCTGTAAAAGTGGGCTGAAGGCCACATCCAAGTTGTGCTGCTCATCTCAAGGTTAGGAGGACAGTGGACTTCCTTTATTCCTTACCTGGAAGGTTCCTGGTGGTGCAAGGGCCAGGCATTGAGTGCTAAGGAGAGGCGGTGCTTGAAACCATCCAGTGCTCTGGGGGAGAAAGCGCAGGAGCTGTTCCCAGAAAGTCTCGGACACATCAATGCTGTTGTCCCCATGGCTTTCCAGGCCTCAAACAGACTCCGGGGCTCTGGACTACGAACCTGTCCTGTTTCTTGACACGCCGGGGTCCCAGGAGTGCTGTTTGGAGATGAAGGCAGATGTCAATCGGCAGCCCCTTTGAGTTTTTCTGAGCTCTTTGAGACTGCTTCCTCCTTGGCGTGAACCCTGGTGGTGTAGTGGTTGAGCGTCGGGCTGCAATCCACAAGGTCAACAGTTTGAAACCACCAGCCACTCCCAGAGAGAGAGAGAGAGAGAGAGAGAGAGAGAGAGAGCTGGGGACTTCTACTCCCATGAAGAGTCTCAGAGTTGGGGACCCACAGAGGCAGTGCTGCCTCCCCCCCCCCAGGGTCACTGTGAGGCAAGTGTGGGTTTGGTGTTCCTCCTTAGAAGGCAGAGGGACCTGCAGCTGCATTGGGCAGGCCAGAATCAGGTGCAACTCCCCAAGAGTCACGGCCACAGGGGCCTGGGAGCCTCAAGGTTGAAGATGCTTCAGAGAGGGAATGCCCTTTCTGCATGGAGTCGGAACATGGCCTGGGCAAAGCAGTTGTTAAAGAAGAAAGAAAGAAAGAAAGAAAGAAATGGCATTTTTGAGGCAACTGAGAATGCTTCAGTATGAAATAGCTATTTGACAGCCTTAAGAAAACAAGTTTATTTTATTAAGGCCAATCGTTGTACTCCATGAGTATCTTTCTTAAAACCCGTCTCCTTGGCACTTGCCATACGAGTCAATAGCTTGATCCTGCACACTCGTCACCACAAGCACTTTTAGAACATCTTCCTTCTTACACTCATCGTGATTAGCTCCCCACGTCCCCCAATCTCCCCTGCCATGCATCCAGGACTGTCTCTATGGATCGACCAATTCCAGATTCCACGTACAGAGACACATACAAAAGGAAAACAGAGCAAAACAGATGATAGCAACAAAGGTAAACAGAGGAAATCCCCAGTCGGAAAGAAAGCAGGGAATATTACAAACGAGAATGCGTCTATGTTGGGTCGAAGGGAAGGCGGGTGTCATTTGGCTGTTCAGCACTGGCAAGTCTAGTCCCAATCACAGCGATTCCATGAGACCGAAGAATTCCCTGCCAGATTCCTAGACAATCAGCAGTGGGCAACAGGGCCCGCCCAGTGACTCGGTGGCTGTGGGTGGCAGCCACTAACCTCTTGGGTAACAGCTAGATGCATAACCATTTACACCGCCCGGGGAATGGGTGTAGTAAGTCAGAGGAGAAATATTGACGCATTCGCAAGTTTGTTTTCCAAACACCTACACCAGAAGTTGTTCTTGAATAAGAATAGCAATAGATAATTGATCAAGGATTTACGAGGGGGTGTGTGGGAGGGAGAAGGAAAAGAGGAGCTGATACCAAGGGCCCCAGTAGAAAATGTTTTAGAAAGGATGATGGCAACATATGTAAGAACATACTTCATACAACGGATGTGTGGAATGTTCTAAGAGCTGTAAGAGCCCCCCATAAAATGATTTTTTAAAAAGTTGTCCTTGTGGGGAGGCACTGTCAGGTCAGTTCTGACACATAATGATCTAACTCACGGCAGTATGAAGTGGTCCGTCCTCCTGGGCCACCTTCACAATTGCTGTCCTGGTCATCATGTTGGCCAGTGTGCCTACCTGTCTGTTGTGGTCTCCTGCTAATTTACTAAACAGGATGTCCCTTTAGACGGACCGGTCTCCCCTGATCCTGTATCCAAAGTGTTCGATACAAAGTCTCTCCTTCCTCCAGTCTGAGGAGTTTGATTGTCTGTATTCCAGGACAGACTGCTTTGTTCATGTTCCCTTCCATATCCTGCCCCCGTGTCATCATTCAGATGCACCGATTCCTCTGCCGCCCATCTTCCTTTTTGTCATCTCACTGTCATACCCCTGAGAGGCGACTGGAAACCCACCCCTAGTCTTCAAGAAGCCCAAAACAGTCAATGAGGTGGCTGCTCACTATTGATGCTGTCCTTTGCCACGTTCCTTGTCCCTGCTCCCAGCAGCCCCATGAGCCATGGAGGGACACATCCCTCAGTCCTGGGCCACCCTCACACGGCTCTCCCTGAGTGCATGATTGCAGCCACGGAGGGCACCTAAAATCCATCTTGTTGAGGGTCTTGCCAAACATCCCTAGTAGCTTCATGAAGGTGGCACTGATCCCATGCGTGTGTCTCTCGCTTGCAGAACCGTTCTCATGATGAAGAGTGAGACACATCCTTATCCTGCAGCCCCTTTTCTAGAATTCGGCCGGAGCTCCCGCAGCAACATCTCCATCATGGCTTCCGCAACATGCTGTGCATCATGATGGCTGCTCTTCCTCCTGAGGGTCGCGGGTCCTACAATGGCCTTTGCACTCAGCTACCAGTCTAAGGGTTGGAGGCCACCCAGAGGTGTCATGGAACCAAGTCCTGGTGGGACAAATCTATCCAATCACCAATGGACTCTCTCTGTGTCATCACCGAGCCTTGAACATTGGATGGATCACTTGGCTTGCGGACCTTCTCAGCAGGGAGGGGGCAGTGCTTGCAGGAGGGTGTCCTGTGTGGTGAGGCGGAGCCCAGCAGGGGCGAGGGGGACACTCGTGGTGAGATGGTTTGGCACAAAAGCCGTAGCCGTGTGCTCAGAAGACACGTCGGCAATCACGAGAATAGCACGGGCCAGGTGATGCTTCCTTTGATCAAACCCAAGGTCACCTTGAGTCAGCGCTGACTTGACCACAGCTATCTCTCTATGTTTGTCTCCCCTGTTTGGGACATGTACAGGTGGGACCAGTGCCTGGAGCAGGACCTCATGCTTAGCAGGGGAGGACCTTCTTGAGCTGGTTACCACGTGGCTACAGGAAGGGCTCAACCACAGCAGCAACTGAAGTAGGCACCCGTATGGACAGTGGACTGCTCTGCCAGGCAGAGGACTGCCAGGAGTGAGGACAACTTGGTGTCAGTTGACAATAACGCGTCTATCAAGCTTTGTTTAGAACTCCACTTTTCAGGGCGATTGAGATATTAAATTTAAATCTGACTCCTCGTATGGCTGTCTTGCAAGAGATGTCACGCCAGAAGGCTCCTTAGAAGCCAGAATGGGGAGTCTCGGTCTCAGGGCCTTTGGCCGGGTATCCATGGGGACCAGTCCCTGGAGCGGAGTACCATGCTTGATAAAGTACAAGATTCCCCCTCCCCCACAAAAGAGGAAGATCCCCAATAAACAGTGTGTGTGGGTGCAATGGCTGCAGCAAGGGGCTCTTCCACAGCCGGGCTGGGCTTCGGTCTGCTGTGCAGAGGTCGCTGTGGAGGGCATCAAGTGACAATGTCGTCTATTGGTCTACATGTTATTTTAAAGCTAGCTTTTAATTCCAATCATATGCCATAGTCTTTTTTTTTTTTAATGTAATGTCTGAAAACAAAGGCTTTGACTTCCTCGAGGGACGAGGTTACGGAGACCTTCCTTATGACTGTGTGCAAACAGCTTCTTTCCCAGATGTGAAAGCTGGTTCTGTGCCAACGTGGCAGGGTCTGATTCTCAGCACTTCCCCAGGTGGGGCCTCCTCACCGTGTGAGCTAACACAGGTAAACAGCCCCACGACCGGATTTGCCGGGTCCCAGAGGAGCGGCCACCTTGATGCTGCGGGGGAAGCTGACTCACTTCCTGCCACTTCCTCTGGGTGCGGGACCTGAACCAGCGCTGGCCATCTTGCCTGGTGAAGCTGGGAGTCAGCAGGGTCTGCCATCTGGCCTGCTGACCTTGGACCTGGATCTATCCGCCTCTGCATCTGGGAGCCCCTGAACCTCCTGCTTCTGGGTGCTTCAGAGTCAACAGCTGCACAAACCAAGACGAGACTCGACTTCACTTCTGCCCCGTGGAGGTGAGTCAGGCTGGACTTACCGGCTTCTACAATTGTGCGGGACTTTCTTGAAACACTTTCCTTCCAGCCTGCCTTCCTTCTTTCCTTTTCTCTCTCTCTCTTCCTCCCCTCCCCCCATTCATCTACACACACATACATGCACACACACACAGGCTTTACTCTCCTAGAGAGCCCAGTCTCGCACACTCACGGAGACATTGCCACTTGTGGGCAGCACTGGAAACTTCGTCCTCTGAGGAGTTCTGTGGAGGTTGTGGGAAATCGGCTCTTTGGCCCACCCTAGCACCCCCTGCCCCGTTTTCAGGCCATGGTGCTGCTCTCTTCCAGGGAAAGGGGCATCATGAGGTGGGCAGGGGCTGATGGAAGCCTGCTCTGCTGATGTGTGTGCGCTGGAAGGGCGTTTAGTGTGGCCTGACTGGAAGCCCTGCCGAGAGTCTGCTCGCCTTCACAGAGATGCCCAGCCAGGAGGCCGAGCCCCTCTGGAGCTCATGCTGCCCAAGGCTGTGCTCGGCCAGTGACCAGGCGGCCAGCAGCAGGACGGGGCGGTTGGGGGGAAGCATTATCACCATCCAGGCAGGGTGCCCAGGTTTGGTCCCCTGTCAGCACACCTTGTACACAGCCATCCCCTGTCCGTGGAGCTTGTGGTTGCCATGGAAACGGATCATCTCAGAGGAGCATCCAGAGCAAGACCAGGGAGGGAAGCCTCTGGATGTGCTTCCCAACGGCAGACAACGGAAACCCGACTAAGCCCTGGGGTCAGACTTAGCCCTGACCGTGAGGGTGGACTGGCACCTGGCAAAGGAACCATGACCTAAGGTTCCCCTGGCAGCTGAGTGTCCACTCTGGGGCAAGGAGACAGAGAGGTGTTGTCTGCACAAAGCGTTAATCGATCCACACCTCTCTTCCACTCTGTCCCCTCGGGCAGACAGCGGGCCTCTGGGCCCAGGTGGGCAGAAGTGCTTCCCGCACAGAGGGAGTGCTCCAGAAGAGCTTGTGTGCCCATGAGGGTGGTGGGTGGATGCAGCCGTGGCGGGACACAGGGATGGATGAGAAATGCCAGTCTCCACGGCGGCCTCAGACGCTGGCTGCTGGCCCTCCGTCTCACCTGCCTGGGACTCTCGGTGCCATGGCACATTGTCCCGGGAACACCATGCAGAGGGGCCAAGGACGTCACCGTGTCCCTGTTGAGTTGACTGTGGACAATGGAGCAACCGTCCGTCCCCTGGTCCTGCTCCATGCTCAGGACCCCGGGAATGCCTGAGTCCCCCCCGGGGCTGCCAGTCAGTCCAGCTCTGGGAGGGGTGAGTCCTTGTCTCTGCCCTTTCATTTATTTATGGGGCACTTCTTACTGTAAAAGGGTGATGTTCACAGAGCAGATCGTGAGCCTTACCGTCAACAAGCCACATGAGTTTTGGTGCCTCTCATCGACTCAAATCCCCTCAAAGCACCGCCACATGTCCCACCTCCTCCCCAGCCTCCCTCTCCGTTCCGCCCTCTTTTCTGGCCCCTCCCCACTGCACCTGTCCTCGCCTACATGCTGCCTGTGGGCCTCAGGTGCATGATGGCTCCTTGGCACGATTGCGCTCCTGTTGATTGCATGGCTGGAAACTGAGCCACCATGGGGTTGAGTCCATTTCAGGACCCGAGGAGTGACGAAGGACTGTGGGCTTGGGGCTCCACCAGCCTCTCGCTGACCCAGAACCCGGGTGCGTTCTGTTGCTCAGGGTTCAGCTCCAATTTCTGCTCCTGTTCCCTCTCTCCAGAACCTTCCAACAGTGACCCCTTGCAGAGCATTTGGCGGTGGTAGCCGGGCACCCCCTAGTTCTTTTGATCTCAGACAGACTCTAGATTTTGTCATGGTAACCTCTTTGATGATGGGTCCCCCTCATGTGGTATCCAAAGCTAGCAAGTTGTCGGCCGGCCTGGCAGGCAGCCACTGTTTCAGCTGTGCGGAGCTTGCTGTGGGCCTGGAACCGAGTTGCAGCCAGGCATGTATTGCATCTCTTCTCCAGTGATCGGTGATGGGGAACCCTATCCCTGGCTCAGGGCATCCAGGGTGGGTGGGAGGGACCAGCACTCATCTCCCCTGCCTGTGGACAGCAGAAGGTCTGAGATGGCGCTGTTCAGAACTCCTGTCCCTCCCCACCCGAGTGTGTGAGCATGTGTGTGTGTGTGTGTGTGTGTGTGTGTGTGCGCAGGGCAGAGAGACACGGGCCTCCTGGGCTCTGGAATTTGGCGGTCCCTCCTCCTCCTCAGAGACAGGGCGGTTCTCCTTGCCTCAAATCCTCTGGAGGGGCTGGGGCCCTTGGCTTATGAAAAGGGAAGCTGGGAAAGAGGAGAACGAGAAGCCCACAGGTGAGGGTTCTTTCTCAGGTGCAGGATCACACTGGGGCAGGCGGTGCTGAGCTGCAGCTGTCATGTTCCATTATCAGGGACTGGCCCTGGTGAGGGCTCTGCCCGTGGTGTCAGCCAGGAAGAGAGAGAGGGAGGGAGGGAGGGAGAGAGAGAGAGAGAGAGAGGAGCAAAACCAAATCATCCGTCAACTCTGTTTCAGCAGAGCTTGGCGTTTGAGAAGCAGAATTTCCTTTCTGTGCAAAAGACGGCCAGCTCTACTCACAGTCTAACGAGCTCGGTTTCCTGGCTGTTTGGAGGTGGGAGGGAGGGAGGGAGGGGGTTGTTCATTCACACAGGCCCTCCACCGTGAACCTGCGGCAACATCTACACGATGCAGGCCCTGTTCTTCCCCGTGGCTGCACGGCGACTGGTGGAGATGAGGGAAAATGCTGGCTGGGGGCCACCCCACACTGAGCCCACCAGAGAGCCAGGACCTCCGAAAACAGCCAGAAGTGGATGCAGGCCTGGGGGCGGGGGGCGAGGAGGAGGAGCATGCTGTCTGTGTGCAGTGTATTGTGGGAGAATTTCCAGCCCCCTCTTCTGATTCCTCGGGCCACCCACGAGCACACCTTACTGCCCCCCCAAAGCTGTCTGACCCTTTGATTGTGACCCTCGGAAGCCTACTGACTGTTTGACGAGTACCTGACGAGAGTACTTGACTTGTACAAGCCACCAGGAAAGCGCCCGGTGTTGGGGGTGGGTGGGGGTGAGGGCCGAGGAAGCCCTTGGGGATATGTTGGTTGCAGGTTCCAGGGTTCAGGATCATCTCGGGACAATGACTTTGGGGTTCAGCCAGCTTAGATGGTTCCGGGCACTGCAGATGTGGTTAGCATGCTCCACCATGGAGCTGAGCCCCGGCAGGGGGTCAGGCCTCCCCACAATGCCAGCATCCCTTCCCTCTTCTCTCAGGTGGGAGGAGCCCACCATTCGCCCCAAGGGGTGGGGGCCAACCCCTCTGTGCTGCTGCACTGGGCACATGGCTGGCACCTGTAAGGGCTTGTCCTCTGTCTCCAGCAATGACCTCCCCAGTAATGCATGATGGGGAAGACCTGCCAGGGCCGGCCCTGCAGCCCGTGGGCGTCTCCACACCCACCCCGCCTCACTCCCATGGGCACTGGGTTATCAGGAGAAAGCGGCCTGGTTCCGCCCACCCGTGGCTGGTGGGGAGTGATCGAGGTGGGAGGGGAACACCTGGCAGGACTCGGGTGGTCCCGGCCATGAGTGGTAACACAGCTCCTTGGCTACCACGGTGGGGAGGACAGGGTGAGGGGCCCTATCCTGGTCTACCGTTGAACCCAGCCTGCCCTCTGCAAGTTGGCACCTTCAGTCTAGGATGTGTGTGTGTGTGTGTGTGTGTGTGTGTATAGGGCTGTGTCACCCACTCACTTCTACACAGGGAAGGGGCTGCAGAGGGGCGAAGACAGCCCATGCCAGGGAATGCAGGCGCCCCTCGGAGAGCCGGGTGCCCAGGGCGGCTTATCAGGGCCTGTGTGGTCATAAGAGGCCTGCCAGGCCTTTCTTACCAGGTAGCACCACCCACATTGTGGTGAGCAGCCCAGCTTGTGGACTGACCACCCGGGGTCGATTCTGCCCCTGGGGATTCCCGACTCAGGGTGGGGCTGCCCCTGGGCAAGTCCCCTCTCGATGCTGCGGGCATGCTCCAACAGCCACGGACTGTTTGTGCCTCCCAGAGCCCTCCAGGGTCTCCCTGCCCCTTCATGAATGACAGACAGAGGGGCCAACTCCTTGCAGTGGGAGATGCCTCCATGCCTGGTTTACAGAGGAGGCCAGAGACCTTGACTGCTGCTTCCTCATTGGGAGGACAAAGCTCCATCAGCTGGGAGACACAGGGGTGAGGTGGGGGGTGGGCTGGTGCTTCACCTGAGCTTGTGGTTATTTCCCAGACCGAGAGCCCTGCCCTGAGCTTCAGGGAGGGAGGCATGTCTGCAGCCCAGGTAGAATGTACATCAGATTAGAGCCCAGTTGCCATGACGCCCAGAGAGTACACTTTCATGCAAAGTAATTTAGTAAATGTGAACATGTGTGCCTTCCTGCAGAAGCGCAGAAGCGGGGCGCCGGGGAGATGCAAGCTCTTCAGCAGGCAGCGGGAACCATGATAGGGGCCTCCTTGAAACGCGGCCTCGCTCACCCCCTGCCCCTCCAAGGCCCAGCCCGGCAAGGGCCTGGGGTCCACGCAGCCCCCTCAGTTCTGGGAAGTCTATGCTGCATCCCTCCTGCGCCCATTGGTGCTAAGCCTGGGTTTCTAACAGCACTGCCTCTGAGCTGGTGCCTATCCCGTCCCCTTGGGCCCCGGACCCTCCATGACCAGGGAAACAGCTCTGCACAGAGCCCAGGCGGAACGACGTAAGGATGCTCCTGTGTCCTGGACGCTGCTCCATTCAGGCTGGGCAGCCAAGTCTCTGTCTCCCCATCCATCAAAACAGGTCCCGTGATTAATCTGCTTCTAAGGTCATCGCAAATGGAACACTCTCCTCGTGGGCCCTCAGGCATGCCTTTGTGGACCGACGTCAGGAGCCTTTTTGAGGATGAAGTTGCAATTAAGGGGTCGGATTGAGAGAGAGGAGAAACGAGAGGCTCCTACATCCAGTGTTCCCCATTGTGCTGTAATTGGACGCCGGAGTATTTTATAAACAACGTCGTTAGCGTTCTCTTCAAATGAGAAATAGTGCACGGAGGCTATTTGAGACTGTGCTGGCCGCATATTGTCTGACCGCCTGCACTTCGGAGCAGCATGCTGGATGATCCGGTGTGGTCTGCAGGTGGGGAGGGGAGGGGCCCCCGGGAGTCAGGGACCTGGGTGACGCCAGTCCAGGTGAGGCCACTCCATGTCGGAACGCAGCAAGGGCATGAAGACACCCTTCTTGTCATGTATCTGTCCCTTCTGTTTTCAGGTTCTGGGGGGTGGTCAGGGTTGTACTCCACCCCTTGGTACCCCCACCCTAGCCCTGTGACCAGCCCTCAGGGCCAGTGTCTGCAGAATGAATAGACATTGGTTAGTTGGAGAGGTCACTTTGCTCAAGGAGGAGACCAGGAGTCTAACTCTAACCAATCTCCCAGGTCACACCCCAAGGTCACCTCTCATCCCATGGGTTTGCTTTACTAAGGGAGTGCTGGCAGTCGGCGAGAAGAAGCAGGATGGGTGTGCACATACCTGAAGGCAGTGGGCTGAGCTGACCACTCAGGAGGTGGGCAGAGGAGGCCGCCCAGAGCCGGCGAGGGCCCTGGGCTCCTGCTGAGGTGCCAAGTGCTCTGAAATTGATTGGTGTGTGAGATGACATTTTCTGAGTGATGTCCGAGCTGCCGCTCCTCTCAAACATGCCCTGCCATTCCCCGAGGCTGAAAGGAGTCGACGTGGACGCTGCGGCCCAGAGCTCAGTCTCCCATAAGGTGGTCACCCCTGGGTGGCTGTTTGTGGGCCTTGCAGGTCTCTGTGTGGTGTGGCCATCTGGTCCTTGTCTGGGTACCTGGGGTGGGCCCTGAGGTGGCTCAGGACCCTGGGCTCTGAGGCTGGAGGGTCCATCTTTAGGCCACTTTTTTTATTTTTTTTTTTTACCACTGTGACCAGAGTGGTTCTGGGATCTTTCCTTCCTTCAGGTGAAAGAGGAGGGGCCTGCTGAAGTTTGCATGCCCACCCAGCTGCCTCATTCCATGGCCCTCTTTCCTGCCCTCTGCCCTGCCTCTTTCCATGCCTGGCCCAGCAGCAGCACTGCAGTGCGAGAGGTCCCTGAGGGTGAGCGATAGACACAGCTGCCCAGTGTCCTTTACTGATAAAGATACTCTTGACTTGTAAATGAAGGTGTTCTCTCATCAGAACCTGAGGCAAGGCTTCTACTCCCACCCCCATCAAACGGAGGAGGAGGAGGAAGTGGAGGAGGAAGAGCAGCATCATGGTGCGTTCAGGAGTCACCGCACCTCCCATGGGCCTGGTGAGGGACTTAGACTCAGAGTGTGACCCCGAAGGAAGCACCCTCTGGTGAGACGGGGAAGACCTGGGCCACAAGTCTCAGGTGCTGGGAGGATGCTATCACGTATGATCTGAGAGCTCCTCTCCAGGCTCCTACCCAAGTGTCCATCTGCCCACGGGCTGGATGGGCGGGTGCCGTGGGGACACTCTGGGCTCACACCTGAGCGTGTTTGCATGGCGATGGAATCGCTGGGTCTCTGGCAGGATCTGGAGAAAGGATGTCTCCTTGTTGGCAGCCCCTGATGGGGGTTCACGGGGGCTGGAGAAGGATGGAGGAGCCACTCTCACATGTCACCTGGTTGACGTCACGGCACAGCTGTCGCCTCGCCCAGCGTGGTGTCTGCATCAGCTTCCCATGAGCCCAGCAACCCTGGAGAGTGCAGCGGCAGCGTGAACCTCGCTGGACGGGTCGGCCCACGGCGGGTGAGTGTGGAGGGCTCTCAGTTTTGCCCGAGCACGGACATTAGCACGCATGCCTCTTCTCTGCTGATTTCATCTTGATCTCTCCTGCAAGTGCCCAGGTCCCAGGAAGCCCTGACATTCCATTGTCGGCTGAGCACAGAGGTCCCTTTGAGGACGAAGGTGCCCTTGACCCAAGTCATGGTCTCTTCAATAGCTTCACAGGCTGGGGAGCTGGGCCATAATTCAAGGAAGAGAGACAACAGGACGTCAGGATTGTGGCATCTGACAAGCTCATGGGGAACACTTGGGGCCAAGAAGTCCAGCTTGGAAAAAAACAGACGAGGGTCTTCTTAGAGGTGAGGAAGGTGAGGAAGGTGGGTCCCAAATCTTCTGAGTTAACAAAGAGGCAGTCGACCCAGAGACAGGCAGCTGGGAGGGACAGGTGGCAAGCAACTCCAAGGACAACTGAGGCTCACCGGCTGATGCCAGAAGTTACGAGAGGCCCTTACTAAAGATATCCATGCAACCAAGATGCTGGTTGACCTGTGCCTTCTCGAATAATGAGCAAGAGAACTTCTATTCCTCAATGCCCAGAGGAAAAGGAGCGTGAACAGAGCAGGACTCCAGTGGGCTTATTTGTGGCCTGTTATCCGGAAAGATCAGTCACTGGAAAAGACCATCATGTGAGGTCAAGCAGAGAGGGTCCGAGGAAGGGAGGGGACCCTCAGAAGATGAGTTGACACACAGTGTTAGCAGTGGGCACGGCCATCCCTTTGCTGGTGAAGATGATGTGGGACTGGACGGCACCTGGCCAGCGATACATAAGGTAGCGCTGACCTCCGGACCAACAAAACACCCACAAGCTTCAGAGCATCTGCTCATGCTGGTCAAACACCCTCTGCCCTGAGCTCGCGCATGTCCACACCCCACCTGGTGCCTGGATTCCACCGGGGTCCATGGGCTCCCTGAGAACTGGCAGCTCTGTCAGTGCACCAGCCTGGGCAGGGAGACCCAGGCTTCACACTGTTCTCACGGGCACATCCTGGAGTTCCAGGCATTACACTAACGCTCCTCTCAGTGGGGCTCTGGCAGGTTCCATCTCAGCTCCAACTTGCCCCCTCCACTGGTCCTCCTCTATGCAAAGGACACTCGCCCTGGGTAAGATGGACCCAAGAGCATCGCGCGTGGATGTCCATCTGAAGCGGAGCAGGAGATGGAGAGGGAAGCTCCAGTGCTGACTTTGAAGGGCGAGGAAGGATGCATTTGGGGGGAAGCAGACGGCCAAGAGAAGTCTCTTCTGTCAGAATCTCTTCTGGCCGCTACCTCCTGCCCGTCCCTGTGTGAAAGCAGCGGTGATGACGCGCTCGATCCAGATTCTGCGAGCGACGGCCACAGGCGTTTGGAAACATGTCTTCCTGTTTCTGCCCAAGCTGCCAACACCAGCAGCTGCCGTGCACTTCAATTACCATCGGAGCTGCAATCAAAGATGCAAAGCAGTGGGTGGTGACTGCCTTCTGCCCAGATGGGTCGCCTAGGGCCCAGGGCTCCACGTTCCCCGGTCATCTGTGCTGTGGTGACCGGAGGCCCAATGTAGTACTTCCTCTCTGGGCTGTGATCTGCAAGGTCAGCCGTTCGAAACCCCCAGCTGCTCCCAGGGAGAAAGATGGGCAGTTCTTGGGCTTCTTGGGGTCCGGTGGCTGTGAGCAGTACTGCCTCGAGGGCCGTGGGCGGGTGACTGCCACATGTGCCCACACGGATCTTCAAGCCTTGGGCTTGCCTTCTCTTTGGAGGGTACAGACCAGCTCACCTTCTGCTTGTGCTACAGTGGTGGCTTGCGTGCTGCTGGAAGTTGTGCTGTAGATACCGTCAGGGTCGTCCCTGGCGGACAGATTTCAGGGGCTCGCCCAGACTAGGACAGGCTAGGGAGAGAGGCCTGGCAGTATATTGGAATCTCTCTGGATCCCGTAGACCGCTGTAAAGACATGGTGCTAGGAGGCGAGGGTCACGGCCGTGTGCTTGACACACCAGGGACTCTGCACGTGGCACAGGACAGACAGGGCAGCAATTTCCCCAGTTACTGTGAGCTGAATCCAACTCATGCCATCCCAGGCACAGTGAGCAGGGATAGAAGGCAGCTTGAACTCCGGCTGAGGGCTCCGAGTCTGAGGGCAGCTCGGACTGGATGGGGCAGAAAGGGGAAAGGCACAGGTTGCTCAGAACACCAGATGTATTCAGGTCCGAGGTCAGGGGAGAGAAGGGGTCTCCCTCCCTCCGGCCCTCGGACGGCAGTGTTGCTTTGCTGCTTGGCTTTGTGCCTCTGGGCTCTTCGTCATGAACATGTGTCTGGGGGAAGCCTGTGGCGAGCTGTGTCTCCCAGCCTGGGGTGGCTTGGCAGCCCAAGGGGAAGCAAAGGAACCCCCTCACCTCTTCTCTTGGAGCCAGACCCGCTTCAAGCCCTCTGCTTAGCCTGGGGATAGAAAGATCCTTTTTTTAAAGCTATTTTTGAATCTCGTTTTATAGTACTGTCATCTTTTACAGTGATAAATTCAATCATGAGTCTTAAATCTCTCACATTGGCTGTGTGAACACCATCAAACAGCACTCTTTGGAGCATCTTGAGGTGGGTTTAAAGGACGGTGCTTATTCATGCTCTGAAAGCAGCCTTTGTCACTGCTCTGTTTATGCGGGGCCAGGCTGGAGGAGGATGACAGGCCCCGTCACCTGCACCCATGGGAAGAGCGAGCTAATGTTATTCTCATACCCTCTCGGAGAGGAGCAGAGAAACCATTATCCTGGGCTTCTGCACCAAGAGAGAGCCCCGTGGTTGATCAGTGTAGTGCTGAGCTGCTTGTCTAAAAGCCAGCGGCTCAAATCCACCGAGGGGAAGAAAAATACCTGGCTACCTGGAAGCATATCATGGATCGAATTCTGCCTCTGACTCCTCACTTGATTGCACCATGGAGACCAGTGATGGGAATCCTCTGTCTTTGATGCAATGTCGTTTCCCTCCCCTGTGTGATGTCTTAGACCTCTGGCCTCTCTGTGCTAAGGTGAGGAGCACTGGTGAGGCTTTCAGGTCAATGTTGGACTCCTAATTGCAAGGTTGGTAGTTCAAACCCCCATACCACTCCACAGAAGAGAGATGAGACTATTGTCTTTTTATAAAGGTCTATGGTCTCAGAAACCCTCTCCAGGGTCCCTCAGAGAAGAACCAGCCCCGTGGGAGGGGCTCGGGGTCTGGGGGGCAGAGTGAGGTGCTGTCAGCGAAGGTCAGGTTAGACTTGTGATTGCTCCAGCTCATCGGGTTCTTGGGGCCCAGATGGCATGGAAGGGCAGTTTCCCCAGGCGTGGCCTGTTCCCACGTATGTTTTACAAGAAGCAGGTGGGGAGTGGAGACCTCCCTCGAGCACAGCCCAGGGAGGAGAGGGAGGGGCAGACCAGGGGTTCCTGCTAGACCCAGGTAAACATTGATCAGTCCCAGGTAGATGTCCAAGGAGGGCTAAGCATGTCGATGTTGAACCGTGACAAGGGAGTCGGGTGGGGGGTGGTGTCAGACCCGGCAAGGGTATTTCTAGCCTCCTAAACTGTGGGAGAATACATTTCTGTTTGTTAAAGCTAATCCTTCCTCCCCCCCCCCCCCACACACACCTTTGTGGTGTTTCTGTTATAACAGCACCGGTGACCAAGCAAGCGTCTTGTAAGAAAGTTCTACTCTGTACTGTCAATTCCTTGTGGGGTAGAAGCCTTCACATCACACAGCAGCAACTGCATGGAGGTGCCTGTTGGTGGTCTTGACCTGGACTCACGAGCATCCTGGGTAGCGTGTCTGTGCGTGTCTGTGTGATCACACTGATCCCAGACTTCAGGGCCCAGAGAGTCCTCAGGCCGTTAAATAGCGAGATTGGAAGGCAAAGGCATGCCTTTCCCCTGTTTTCCCATGGCATCCACACTCTCAGCCGGGCAGTGGGAAAGGGGCGATTTGCTCATAAGGGACATTTATCTTGGGATGAGACTGTCTTGTTTCCGTAACTTGGGTTCTATGGGGGAGGGTTATTAGCATCCGGTCAGAGAATGCCAAGCCACATTCTGGGATATACCAGGCAGCTCCCAGTGTGAAGGGCGTTGGGCCAAAAATATCGATGCCATTCTTGAGATACCCTTACTTGTGTTTATGAAGTGGATGCAATTTTGACAACTGTCCCTTCTGATGGGCAAAATCAGGTCCTTGGGAATCCTCCAGGAGAAATGGTTAAGACAGTGTTTCCTAGACAGCCCCCCCTTTTTTCAAATGTAGATTTTAGTGAGGGCTCTTACAGCTCTCACAAAATTCAACACAACATTTGTATCAAGCATACCCATACACATGCTATCACATTTTCCCCAAATATCTTCCACCTGAGCCCCTGGTATAAACTCCTCCCTCCCCTTTTCCTCTAGTTTTTTTTTTAATTCCAGCTCCCCATATTTCTCCTCCCCCCTTCTCCTCCCTCATGAACCCCTAATAATTTACAAATTGTTATTACCTTTTCATGTCGTACACTGTGCAATGTGTCCCTTTACCCCCTCCCCCATTGTCTGCACCCCAGAGAGGAGGTCATATGTAGATCCCTGAAATTAGTTCCCCCTTTCTACTCCACCATCCCTCCACCCTCCCAGTATCACCACTCCCACCACTAGTCCCGAGGAATCATCTATCTTAAATTCCCCATGTTTCCGACTCCAGGGGGTGGGAGGAAGCATTTGAGAACCAGAGGAAAGTTGCACATTTCATTGTTACTACACTGTACCTTCACTGGCTCATCACCTTGCTGCAACCCCTCTGTAAGGGGATGTCACTTCACCCATGGGTGGGCTTTGAGTTCCGAATCTGCACTTCCCCTCATTTAAAATGATATAATTTTTAGTTCTTGAAACCTGATAATTGATCCCTTTGACACCTTTTGGTCCCACAAGCTGGTGTGCTTCTTCCATGTGGGGTTTTTGCTTCAGAGCTAGATGGCCACTTGTTTACTTTCAAGCCTTTAAGACCCCAGATGCTATATCTTTTGATAGCTGGGCACCATCAGCTTTCTTCACCACATTTGCTTATGAACACATTTGTTTTCAATGATTGTGTCGGGAAGGTACACATCATGGAATGTCAACTTAATAGAACAAAATGTTCTTGCACTGAGGAAGTCCTTGAGTGGAGGTCCAATGCCATCTGCTGTCCTAATACTAACCCTATAAGTATATGCATGTTGATCTATTTCCTCCTGGGCCTTTTTCATAGAAGTTCTGGACTAAACCTTCCTGGAGAACTCCCACACTGGATGATGATGGTGGTGGTGATGGTGATGAGGCAATAGTGGTTGTTTTGGTTAATTTCCATAGATCCTTAAAATGAGGACATTGTCCCCACAAGGGTTTGCTGCATGTGTGTCATTTTTATTGACTAATTTGTTTCTAAAAGTTTGTATCATGAATTGGGTGAAGGTTTACAGAGTGGGTGGCGAGTGTTCCATTCAACAGTTTCAGATATTCTGCCTGGCCTTCCCTTCCTACATGGCCCTCCCTTCACTCCAGTAGATGAGAATGAGTCTGCTTGACTTCTTGTCCTCCTGAACACTCAGTAGCTATGGTTGTCTCTGTTTGGGCTCTGCAGTTGTTGATGACAAATTGATATTTCTGTTACCCATCTTCAGTCTGGCAGGCTGGTCCTATTTTGGCTATTTCTGTATCTGTATTACTTTCTGGGTGGTGGCACTGTGTATGTAAGTCCCAGGTCCTTCTTTACCACTGTTGGCTCTCTGTCAGAAGAATTTCTTGTAGTCTTTCTTGTAAGACTGGTTTAGGACAGTGGTCAGCGAACTGCGGCTCGAGAACCCTGTGCTGCTCTTTCCGTGTGACTGTGCAGCTCTGAAGTCACACTGAAAACATTTGAAGGTGATTATTTCAGATCACCGTGATTTCATTTGTTTCGAAAAACATATTTAAGAAGTGGATCATTCCAGCCTAGGGCAAATCCATGGGTCGGATGGGAGCTGGG
>PVJH01033974.1:0-21043 GCA_004026705.1 Nesogale talazaci | reverse complement strand
GGGGAGAGGGTCCCTCCGGACCAGGGCGCCCGCCTTCTACTTTGAGTTTTCTTTTTTCTTTTACTTTGGGTTTTCAACAGCGAGTCAGGCAGAGGGCCTCATGCCCAGGATCGCCCGCAGCAGAAGTTCACCCCCCTTTCCTTGATCGCAGAGGACCGAAAGCCCCAATCTGGCCCGTGGACTCCAGAGCGGGCTTGGTTCGTCCGCGAGAGGTAAGCGGCTGACCTCTAAGGACCTTGCTTAAGCTAAAGCCTAGCTTATTCGAAAATGGCCCAAGTCGCCCTGGCCTGTGTGGGGTGTTCGGGCTCTGAGCATGTCCTGGGGGCTGGGGGCTTTCATCAGTCTCATGTAGGGAACTTACAGTAAGATGCCGTTCAAAAGGGCACAGCCAATTGTACCCGTGGGAAAAACTGGAGAGTGTACTCTGGATGAGTCAAAGACTGAAGGAGTGGAGAAAAGAGATCTTGTCTACACCACCTCACGCGGCCTCGTGCCAGCCTGGCACTGCGGGTGGCCACATGTCACACCCTGTCCCGCTGCTCTCCGGAAAGAACACCAGACACGGCACTTCCTACAAGCACAGACAGGGTACTTCGGGACAGGAGGGCTGCTGCGGGAGTGCAGGCCCCAGCATCCCCTGGGCACGGGTGATGGGGCCTCCCGGGGGCACAGCACTGAAGCTGAGCCCTTGGGGCTGGCTGGGAAGGAATGAGTGAGGTAGAAGACAAGGAAGGGAGGGAAGTCAGGTGCAGAAAGCGGCACGAGGCAGGCAGTTAACGAAGGAAGAGGAAGAACAGAAGGCAGCTGTCGTCGTGGCCTGTGCAGAGAAATGTTGGTGGCCAGGGCCTGTGGGTCCTGCATGGGCGCATCACTACGGGGCCAGTGTGGGCCCAGCTGCGAGAAGAGTGAGCCTAGACTAGGAAGGCCCGGCGAGGCTGGGCAGCCAAGACCCTGCTGGCCGTGCATCTGGCTGAGGGGCGGGACAGATAGCTGAGTCTCGAGGCAGATCTGACAGCATTTTCTGATCAGCGTGAAGCCGGGAGCAAAGAAGGGCTGGGGGTACCCAAAAAAGAGAGGCGGGGAGAGGGTCCCTCCGGACCAGGGCGCCCGCCTTCTACTTTGAGTTTTCTTTTTTCTTTTACTTTGGGCAGGGCAACCCGGGAAGAGCAGATGTGCTGGAGGAAAGGAGAAGGAACACAGGGCAGGGAGGAGTCAGAGAGCTGGGAGCTTAGGAGTGTGCCGTGGAGGTGTCAGCCCATGGGGCTCAGCACTTTGTGGGCAATGGCCATCACAAGCAGGCTCCAGCAGGCAGAGACTGCAGGTGTGACCCCTAGCCCAGGGAGAACTCCGGGGAGGACGGAGAGGAGTGGGGAGTGTGAGGCAAGCGGACCCCCATCATTTGCTTGTTGGAGGCGAAGAAATGAGGAAAGCCAGGAGGGGGGTTGGGTCGGCAGACGGGGTCCCAGGATGTCACCAGGGGGCAGCGTGTGCTGAGACGATCGCTCCTGGAGCGTTCTTGTTAAAGAGTGGGAGGATGCTGCCCTACTATTGGACATTCTTCTTGGGGCTCTAGACACACTGATTAAAAGGAAAAGCGAGCAGCTTATATTTTAGACTGTGAATAAATAAGATTGTTACTGCTCACGAGAAATGTGCTGTTGACTCAGAAAGCCCAAACCTTAGAAGACCAACTTTTCAGAGCAACTCAAAGGGAAAAAAATCAATCAGGGGGCTCAGCAGGGTGATCAGCACATATCGATAGACCTCCTGTGCTCTAGCCTGAACCAATTAGAAATATACCATATACGTGAGTATAAGTTGGCCCCAGTATCAGCCAAGGCACATAATTTCACCACAAAACTGCATTAAAAATGTGCTAAATACAGGAGCAAGTGAAGGGGGAGGAAGAGAGGGTGGAGCACATCCTGGCTCACCAATCCTTGAGGCCATGTTCCTGCTCAGAGCAGCCAATGCACAGAGAGGACCATAGGGCCATATGGCCGGCACCACGACGACATGACATGCCTCACTGACCCATATCCCTATGGGGACAACCGTGGAAACACAAGGTGGGAATTGGGCCCAATCTGACCCCACCACATTAAGGCAAAACACTAAAGGCATGCAGCAGAACAGCAAGGGAAGCAGAACAAAGAAGTCCCAATGGGAATACCAAAAATAGACTTTGGGCCCAGGGCATGGTACCCCATCAGACTCCAGAAAAGACTCCTAAAGATCAACACACAGAGGCTGAGCCCCGGTGAGATAAGTGGTTGAGTGCGGGACTCCAGCCCGTGGGCTTGGCGGTTCAAATCCAGCAGCAGCGCTGGGTAGCTCCCACGATCACCAGAGGCAGTGATGCCCCCCCCCCAAAAAAAAAGATCAATGAACAGACCTTGAACTATTTACAGAATTTTCTCTCTCTCTTTTTGTCATGGGTTTGTAGATACTGTTGTTTTCTTTTGTTGCTTTCTTTTGCTCTGTCTTGTTTCTGTGATTATGATTATCTCTGCAGGTCTATCTAGATAAGCTAGGCGGCAGGATAAATAATCTGGAGGTGAAAACAACAGGAGGTATGGTGCTGGGGGACATGGGAGAGGGGGAGGTGGGGTAAAGGAAGTGGTGTTAACAAACCTAGGGACAAGGGAACAACAAGTGATCCAAAATCAGTGGTGAGGAGGGTGTAGGAGGCCTGGTAGGGCTTGATCAAGGGCAATGTAACCAAGAAAATTTACTGAAATCCAAATGAAGACTGAGCATGATAGCGGGACAAGAGGAAAGTAAAAAGAAATAGAGGAAAGAAGTAGGAAGCAAAGGGCATTTAAAGAGGTCTAAATACTGGCATGTACATATGTAAATACATTTATATATGATGAAGGGGAAACAGATTTATATGCATATATCTATAGATTTAGTGTTAAGGTAGCAGATGGACATTGGGTCTCCACTTAAGTACTCCCTCAATGCAAGAACACTTTGTTCTATTAAACTGGGATTCCACGATGCTCACCTTCCTGACAATCGCTGAAGACAAAGCAGGTGCGTAAACAAGTAGTGAAGAAAGCTGATGGAGCCTGGCTATCAAAAGATGTAGCATCAAGGGCTGAGCCCTGGTGGTGTAGTGGTTGAGTGTGGGACTGTGGCCTACTGGGTTGGTGGTTCAAATCCAGCAGCAGCTCTCCAGGAGCAAGGCTGGGCCTCCCACTCCCACCAGAGGGCAGTGATGCCCCAAAACAAAACAAAAAAAGATGTAGCGTCTGGGGTCTTAAGGCCTTGAAGATAAACAACCAGCCATCTAGCTGAGAAGCAATAAAGCCCACATGGAAGAAGCACACCTGTGTCTCATGAGTTGTCAATGAGATCAGGTATCAGGCATCAAAGAACAAAAAACTTATTAGTGTGAATGAGGGGGAGTGCAGAGTGGGGGCCCAAAGCCCATCTCTAGGCAACTGGACAAGCCCTCACAGAAGGATTGCAAGGAGGAGATGAGCCAGTCAGGGTGCAGGGTAGCAACAATGAAGCATACAACTTTTCTCTAGTTCTTTAATGCTTCCCCACCCCCACCCCCACTATCATGATCTCAATTCTAACTTACAAATGCGACTAGACCAGAGGATGTACACTGGTACAGAGAGGAATCCAGTGGTGAGACTGGAGATACTGGGAGGGTGGAGGAAAAGTGGTGTAGGAGGGGGAACCGATCACAAGGATCTACATATAATCCTCCCCCTGGGGGGTGGACAACAGAAAAGTAGGTGAAGGGAGACATCAGACAGAGTAAGACATGACCACATAATAATAATTTATAAATTATCAAGGGTTCATGAGGGAAGAGGAGCAGGGAGGGAGAGGAAAGCATGAGGACCTGATACCAAAGGCTCAAGTAGAAAGCAGATGTTCTGAGAATGATGGCGGGCATCCAATGTATAAATGTGCTGATACAATGGATGGGTGGATGCATTGTGATGAGTTGGATGTATGTATGGGTTGTGATGAGAGTTGTACGAGCCCCCAATAAAATAATTTTTTAGGGCTGAGCCCCGGTGGCGTAGTAGTTGTGCGCGGGACTGCGGCCCACTGGGACGGAGGTTCAATTCCAGCAGTGGGGCTGGGCCTCCTACTCCCACCACCAGAGAGCAGTGATGCCCCCCCCCCAAAAAAAAATAAAAATAATTTGTTTAAAAAGGTGCTGAAAAACTCGGCTTATACATGAGTATATTATGGTAACTTTTGAATGGACCTTAGTCATCATCATAAAATAAGAAATCCTAGACCTACATAATATGTTTGTAAAAGCAAATTAGTGTTTACCCAGAATACAGAAGACATGGTAACTATTCCAGGATGATCTTTTTAAAAAATCATTTTATTGGTAGCGTTTACAAATATTATAACAATCCACAATCCAATCAGATCAAGCATAGCTATACTATTACTGCCATCATTTTTAAAACATTTTTTTCTTGAGCTCTTTGAAAATAGCTCCTTTGTCCTCTCCTTCTCCCCCTTACCACTGAGAAACCCTTATTATCATATATTGCAATTAATATTACATATATAATTTTTTGTTTGTTTTGTTTTTTTGTTGTTTTGTTTTAGGGGGGCATCACTGCCCTCTGGTGGTGGGAGTAGGAGGCCTGGCCTTTGCTCCTGTGGAGCCGCTGCAGGAATTGAACCTCCATCCCAGTGGGCCACAGTCCCACTCACAACCACTACGCCACCGGGGCTCAGGCCTTATATACAATTTTTTGGTCATTATCTTACACCATCCAATGTACCCATCCACCAAAACTTCTGTTGCTCACCTCCCTCAAGTGAGGCTGTACAGTCATCACTGCTAGCGGTTCCACCTTATCCCGTCCCCAGCCCAAGTGACCTTTCAACGTACAGTTATTCCAACTTGTTCACTTGTCTGACGGGAGCCACACAGGTGATATTACAGTTTTGTGTGTATGCAGGTCTATGAGAAGGTGCATAAAGATGATGTGGCAGGGAACGCATGCATGAACACTTTGGCACAAGGATTACTCTGTCAGCTATCAAACACATTCTATGAAGCTAAAGCTGAAAGGATGGTGCTGGCATGGGAATATGGCGGCTGAGCAGTGGAAGGCGATAAAGCCCTGGGAATTTAACATCTACTGAAAGTGACACTCTGAATCAGCACAAACTGATACTTGAAGTGAGGCAATGGGTCACATGAGAAGAATCCCAATCACAGCTATTCCATTACTTCATCTCTACAATAGAATATTTTCCAGATGGGGCTCAAGATTTGAATATTGGAAAATAAACAAGGCCGTATCACGGGATTGCAATGGATGAGCTGACAATGGATGTGTATGAATCGCTGAATGTACGACGGGTAATCTGCTGTTATCCTTTACCTAATTCACAATAAGAAGTTTTAAAAAAGAAAAATGACCTGTCAGGGGAAAAAAATCGCAGGTAGTTTTATGATTTATTTGTACGATTTTGTTTTTCGTTTTTTTGTTTTTAGGCATCACTGCCCTGGTGGTGGGAGTAGGAGGCGCAGCCTTTGCTCCTGTGAGCTGGAATTGAACCTCCATCCCAGTGGGCTGCAGTTCCGCGCACAACCACGACGCCACCGGGACTCACCGATTTTTACAAAAATATACTCATAATTTCTAAGTCTGATGTAAAGCCTAGAAGTCACAAAGCAAAAGACCAACAAAAGACTAACCACAAATGAAAAGAACTGCTAGGGCTGAGCCCCGGTGGCGTAGTGGTTGTGCGCGGGACTGCGGCCCACTGGGATGGAGGTTCAATTTCAGCTCCCAGGAGCACAGGCTGGGCCTCCTACTCCCACCACCAGAGGGCAGTGATGCCCCCTAAAAAATAATAATAAAATAAATAAAAAATAAATTAAAATTCTAATGTTCAAAAATCCAAATAAAACTAAAACTATCAACCCCAAGCACGGACCTACGCGAGGTGAGGCGGGAATGCAAACAGCCGCCTGGCCACCAAGGCGCCGGGCGGCCCGCTCCGCGGCAGTTGAGCGTGGCACGCCCACACCGGGCTGGACTGGGTTCAGACGTGGGCTTCCACACATTTTATGCCGAGGGAGGCAAGTGGGTCCGCAAAGGATGGACGCAGCATGACTCCCCGGAGCAAATGCAGAGAAACCAGGGCGTAGGGGCGGTTGCCAGGAGCAGGTGGCAGGGAGCGAGGGCGGGCTGCCTCGGGAAACTCGGGGAGGCGCTGGCATCCGCTGGACGCTGCCCTTCCGGGAAGCCCGTGGGGCAGCGCAGAACCCCGCGCCCCTGGAGTTCCCGAAAGCAGAGCCACGACGACCGTGACGACAGTGCGCGGAAAACGCAACCCACGTCAGCGCTTGTGAGCATGGAAGCTGTGTGGGCCGCTGCTTGCGTGCCCACATTTTCCCCACAAGAACTTGCGCACAGCAGAGTGGTCGGGGTCTCTGGTGTGGTCTGCGAGGAAGCTTCGGTCGGCTTGTAGAAAAAGGGAAGGAAAAGTTCATGGGGTTTTCCCACAAGCTTCTTGAAGCCCCTGCTTTATGTGAAAAACGTTTTTACATTGAGCCTTTTCACATAGGCTAATGTTAGCGCCATGATAAGAACACGAAAAGCCCTCCCGGAGTTCTAAAATCCAGAAATTCTGATGGGAAGAACTGAAAGATCGCATGAAAATTCAAAACTGTCAGTTAAATTGAATAAAAGCAAAGCGACTGAGAGAAAAGATGCGTCACACTTGACAAGTGTGTACACAGAGAACATAGGGAGAGTTGTTGGCCCATCAAGAGAGGCAACACAACTGAAACAGTCACAGGCCAGATCGTCAGAGGCTTCCTTAAA
Source organism: Nesogale talazaci (assembly GCA_004026705.1). NCBI lineage: Eukaryota > Metazoa > Chordata > Mammalia > Afrosoricida > Tenrecidae > Nesogale > Nesogale talazaci. Next base: position 14,204 of record PVJH01033974.1, on the reverse strand, counting down.
ATCGAGGTAAAAATGAATTTAAAAAGCATTTTCATGTTTTGACTGTTTGGATGGCAAAAAACAATGCTGAAGGCTAAGAAAAGCATCCATGTTGTGGAAAATAAGTATTTTCACAGTAAGTGGCAGAAATATAAAAATATAAATGGGTTTGGCCCTTATGGACAGCAATGACGTTCTCCCTGCCTAACTTTTAAATGTGTGTACTGTTTGACCTGGCGATTTCATCCCACTATTCTAACTTACAAAACCACCTACCTGCACAATGCACAGAGGAGTGCCCTGCAGTACTGTTGAAAACAAACCAAAAGACCCCAAGCAAACAAAAACCATTGCCGTTGGGTCAGTTATAACTCAGCGACCTGGACAACAGCTGAGAACTGCCCCAAAGGCTTCCAGGGCTGTCAGTCTTTAGCTACCATTAGGCAGCTGGTGGGTTCAAACTGCTGACACTGTTGTTAGCTGTCTAGCGCTTAGCCAGTGTGCCAACCTAGAACTACTCCCTTCAACACCCACCAAAACAAAACTGGTTGAATAATTGGGGCGGGGCGGCCCCGGGGGTTCCAGGACAGCCACTTTCCAGGAGTAGAAAGCCTCATCTTTTCCTGGCGGAGCGGCTGGTGGTTCCAGACCGCGGGCCTTGCGGTGAGCAGCCCAGTGCGTGGCTACTATGTCACCCCCGAAGGCGGCCACTGTGCATACTAACACGGGAGACTGTCTAGGATGCACTGCAACATTAAAAAAGTCGCAGAACCATATGCACCGCTTTATGTAATAAAAGAAAACAGGCGTGCTTTTGATAAGAATACTTACAAATCATCACATCCCAAACCAAACTCAGAGCGACTCTGTATCAGGTTTCCAAGACTGCACTCCCTTATGGAAGCAGACAGTCTCCCTTTCTTCCCTTAGGGAGGCTGCTGGGTTTGAACCACTGACATCAGGTTAACAGTCCAACTCAGTACTTCTGATTGCCACCAGGACTCCGAATAATCACTCATGACCGTCTAAATACACAGAAAAGACCCAGAAGCTTCCCCACTGACCCAGGAACAGTAGGTACTGCTGCAGAAGGTGACGGGAGGGAGAGGGGGGAGATATTTAAAAGCATTGCACTGTATTTGCTATTACCTGAATGTACAACTCACATGCCTCTTTTTTTCTTTGAACATTTTATTACTGAAACCATTAGAGCAGCGCTTCTCAACCCGTGGGTCGCGAACCCTTTGGGGGTCGAACGGCCCTTTCACAGGGCTTGCCCGATGCATAACAGCAGCAAAATGACAGTGATGAAATAGCCACGAAAATAATTTCATGGTTGGGGATCACCACGACCTGAGGAGCTGGGTTAAAAGGTGGCGGCATCAGGAAGGTTGAGAACCACTGCCTTGAAGCGTTTCTCCAGTACATCGAGTACATTGCTAAATGCGCTCGGTAGAGGGCGCAGGAGGGACACTGCAGGACACGGGGACTCTGCCTGGGGCTTGGAGTGGTTGCACCCTGGCCAGCAGCTAGGCTGTGAGGCTGGCGGTTCTCCAGCCCCGCCATGCACCCAGACCACCTGGTCCTTCAGTTCCTTGCAGCCCTCTTGACAGCCACCTGCCTCTTACCTACACGGGCGCCACTTCCTCGGCAAGTCCAGAAGCTGGCCACTGCCGGTGCCTCAGAGCAATTTCCACTGCCTCGCTCTGTGCCCCAGGCACGGGTTGTGACTTGTCTCAGATCCCATGAGTTCCAGGCCTCCTGCCCACATCAACACCCTACTTCCTCTGCACTCCACATGACCCTGGCCACTGCTGCAGCTCACCTGCGTCCTCCGCTGCACCCCAGGCAGCAGCTTCCTGCTTGCTCAGTAACTGTGGACTCGTTCTGAGCCCCGGTGGCACAGGGAACTTCACTGCTGTCCAGTGGGCTGCAAGGACACCTGGGTGCGGGAGCCGGTACTGGGAGACGTGCCTGGGGGCTGACTGTGGGGAGTCAGGCTCTTGAGCTTCAGCGTTGTGCTGAGCCCCTTGTCAAGGGAATCGGGGTGCCAGCAGCCCATTACAGGGTTCACAGTGAATCATGCTGTCAGCTGCAGTTTACTGTAGCGTGTCAACAGAAACACACGCCTTCGAAGGAGCCATCGCACTTGACTGTGACGGCAGGAAGGGTGAGCTAAGGCCTGCAGGGTCAGGCAGATGCTTCTTTTCTTTCCTTGTGTTAAGAATAAACACGACCCTACGTCACGAAAATTTGCCCTTTCAGATTTCGTGGCGTCAATGGTTTTCACCATGTACAAAAAAACCATGACCATTGTTTACCTTAACAAAGCCTTAGTGTCCCCCACCCTCCCTCCTCCCGTTAACCCTCCCTGCTAACCGAGAGTAGCTTTGGTCTTACACACTGGCTGAGTTTAGACATTTCATAAGGGAATCACAAAGACACTGGTCCTCTTGTGACGGCCATAATTCACTTAGAGCAATGTTTGCAGGGCTCATCGACATTGACGCATGTCTCGTTGGCTGGAATACATACCCCACTGGAGGGACCTGAGGGGGCTTCGGAAAATTCATGGACAGCAGGAATGAAAAGATCATGGAGTCTGCCCAGGAACTTTATCCTTTCGCTTGCTGATGAACACTGAGATAGCTTCCACCACTTGGCTTTTATGGAGAGTGCCGCAATGAATATTGATGTGCGGCTCTTGGTTTGGACTCCCACTTCCAGTTCTTCAGAAGTAAAATTCCCCGGTCATATGGTAATTCTATGAGTGGTGATGGCAGTGGGTTATGGTAATTCTATGTTTTGCTTTTCTTTTTGTTTGCTTGTTTGTTTTTTATTTGTTTTTCTTTTGGGGGCATCACTGCCTTTGGTGGTCGTGGGCGCTACCTAGTACCGTTCCTGAGAGCCACCGCTGGATTTGAACCACCAAGCCTGCGGGCTGCAGTCCCACACTCAACCACTTATGCCACTGGGGGTGCTCAGCCCTGTATTTCACTTTTCAAGGAACAGTCACACGGTTTCCCTCCGTGGCTGTAACATTTTACAATCTGACCAGCGGGACCATTCTTTGGAGGGCCCTTGAGCACTCGCGCTGAGAAAATGACAGGCTTAGGTCTATTAACGCTCAGCTCAGACCACGGGCTGCGAACCACAGAGCTCCCACAGACGCTCTCAGAGTCTCTGATTGCTGGTAGCTGTGCCGCTGATAGTGCTGAAAAGCAAACCCCAAATTTACCAAATGACAACTGTTGGGTTTACAGTCTCATCTCTTTTCTTATGTTCAAATTAGGGCATTTTCCAGAAATAATCCTGAAGCTTAGAAGGGGGCCTGGAGGAAATGAACAATCTGGGACTCATTATTATTATTATTATTATTATTAAATCATTTTATTAGGGGCTCATACAACTCTTATCACAATCAATACATACATCAATTGTATGCAGAGCACATTTGCACAATCTGGGGCTCTTAAGAAATTCTTAGGAATCCCGGTGGCGTAGTGGTTGTGTGCAGGACTGCAGCCCACTAGGTTGGTGGTTCAAATCCAGCAGCAGCTCTCCAGGAGTAAGGCTGGGCCTCCTACTCCCACTAGGGCAGTGATTGCCCCCCCCCCCAAAAAAAAGAAAGAAATTCTTAGCCCTCCCTTATCGGTGGAAGTATCTTGTCCTCCTGTCTTGGAGGAGACCAGTGTTCCTCCATTTGGAAACTGTGGTCCTGTCACGGGGGACTGGTGTTTTGGAAGAGGAGTCCCCTTCCCAAGGCTGATGTGGTCAATGACTGCCGAATGCCTCCAGTCAACAGCAGAGACATCCATGCCCCAGGATGGAAATACCCGCTAAGTGAGTTGGCTATGCTGGGCCTCTTTCTTCATGGACAGAGCAAAGATTTCACCTTACTGGAATGGACACATGTTCTAGGTGTGGGTTTGCCTTTTCTGCCTTATCATGCTTATAATGAGCATCCAAGGACTTTGAGAACGTACCATCATGGCTTTCTGCACAGCACCGGAACTAACCAAAGCCTTGACTCACAGCAAAGGATGTGTAGCAACAAGTTTATGGCCATGGAATCAAATGACTTTACTACCTAATGATCTATAGTATATGGCCATCATCCATAGGGAACTTTCCTAGGAGTCGATTATGAAATCCTACTTTGGGAGTAGCGGCTGGGGTCTTCAAAGCTTGTGAGCAGCCATTTCTAAGGTGTAACTCTTGGTCTCTTCCTGTCCAAGGAAAGGAGTGTGATGAAAACCGAAGGCATATGGAAACAATTAGCCCAATGAGACCCGCAGGAACGTCAACCTTGATGACCCTGAGACGCAGAGAACTAGATGGTCCCTGGCTACCATGATCTACTACTCTGAAATGAACACCATTAGAAAACACAGAACTACCTCCTACTCCCACCACCGAGAGCAGTGATGCCAAAAAAAAAAAAAAAGAAAAGAAAAGAAAACACAGAACAAAACTTGGAATCATCAAAGACACCTGTCTTGCTGGTAAGCTAGAGCTGGCAGGAGCCCCCATGCCATTGGCCACTCTCAGGTCTGGATCTGAACTCACCCCTGGAGCTCAATTTTCAGCCGAATGGGCTGTGGAGGTGTACGCACACCTTAGAAGAATCCCCCCTTAAAAAAAAAATCCCCTGCTTTGGATGAAGCGGGCAGCACTTCCCCGAGGTCAAAATCCAGGAAGGGTAGGAAAGAAGGAAAATGGGGGATGGGAAACACAATGGGGAGGTGGAATGGGTGGTGCTACCCTGGGGGGGGGGGGGGGAGGTGATCGCAGTGAATGAGATCAAAGAGAACCTTTATGAATCATTGAATGCAAAACTGATGATCTGCCCTGTGAACCTTCACCCAATTCACAATAAAAAGTAACAAAAACAAAACCAGACTCAGTTATGCTCTCAAATTGAGAGGTAGCACCAGAAAAGGATGAAGCTTCTGCTCTGAACCACAGGCCACGGTGCTGTCTTCGCCACAGTCGGAGCAGAGCACCCGGACTCAGAATGCAGGGATGGCAGCGGGCGTGCCTTCTCTCACTGCCGTCCAGTAGATGCCACTCACTGAGACCACTGCAGGGCGGAGGAGAACTACCTCCCTGGTTTCCTGGGACTGGAACTCTTTACTGGAGCCCAAAGCCTCATCGTTTCCCCCTGGAGCAGCGAGGGATTAAGCGGCAGGGTAACATACAAATATCTGGCTGGGGCGCCTTCCTCTCACGACTATTGCTAACAACCCATGCTTCTGGACTAGGGAATGTGCTGATTAGGGGATCTTGGTTCCACGGAATGGTGTCACCTCACCATTCTGAGCTCCTTAGGCCACTGAACCAACAGGAATCTGACAATGGGAATCGATCTCCTGGCCAATGTGACTATCCCACATTATCGGAGAAATGAGAGTTGCTGACAAACAATGGACATAAAAAGGGGAGATCATCTGGGACGCCTCTTAGGACTCTCATGCTCAACACGAAAGGCTAATGAAAAACTAGAGCAGCCAAAAAAAATAAGCATACGGATGAATGACAGGATGGGTTACTCCACCTGGTAAGAAACACAGAGCAGTGGAGGCTCTGCGGGCAGGCGGGAATACGGACTGGGCAGAAGAAAGAAGGTACAGATAACAACTGCAACCCATGACCAACTAGAAGCTTGACATATTGTCTCTAAGCATGCTATATTATGTATTTATATATTATGTATTATATTATGTATTATATATTATGTATTGTATATAATATACATATATTATATGTATGATATATATTATATATTATGTATTTATTAGCCATTACCATGTCCTCCTCACTATCTTTATTTTATACAGAAAATTTTAAAGGCAAATGTAGCAATTTAGTCATTAGATAACAGAATATTACCGATTCTGAATTGCTTTACAGAATATTCAGGGGGATGTGACTAAAAGTGAGGTGTGATTGATACAACTCTTTGATGGACACAATGCTGTTCAGAGTTTACGTCTCCTCGTTTTTTAAAAGCACAGCAGAGTTACAGAATAGCCATGTGGATGTAAGAGAGTTCAAAAGTGTGCATAAGGGTGCGTGTGGGAGCTGAGCAGACAAAGGGTAGGCTGTGTCAGTCGCCAATTTAATGCTAAAAAATCCAATTCCTGTTCTATCCTCTGAACTCTATTACAGTTTTACAGAAGGCTCAGAGGTAGACTTCCTGCCTTCTGTGCAGGAGACTTGGGTGTGATTCCGGGACAGGGTGCCTCATCTGCAACCAGCACCCATCTGTCGGTAGAACCTTGTGGCAATTACCTAATCTGGTGTCAATTTGAGGATTAAGAGTGGAGGGGTGGAGTCTAACCTGTCAATCTGTAGACAGTCAATGAGATCCCTGTGTGGGCATGCCTTCTCTGAGAATTCTGGGATTCAGGCAGTATTTTCCCTTTGGAGGTAGGAGACTCATGGTTCTCTCCCTTGTAACTGACAAGGCACATGGCAGCATGCTCATAGACCCTGAGCCCTGCCCTGAGAAGTTTCTACAGCGACTGGATACACAAGACTCTGCACTACTGGCCTGTGATTGTCCTGGTGTCATTTGCATGTGCTTCGCGAGTCTGAAGAGGACTTAAGGATTGGTATTGGACATATGGGCTAACATCAGACCTATGACCTTGGACTGGACTGGGTTGGGATGTTTTCTTGATGTACAGTTGCTCTTGTATATAAAGTTCTTTTTTTACACGCATGCTTTTGTCTCCCTAGTCTGCCGGGACTAACACAAGCCTCGTGTGCTGCTATGATGCTGAACAGGTTTCAGGGGAGCTTCCAGACACAGACAGACTAGGAAGAAAGGCCTGGTGATGGACTTCCAAAAATAAGCCCATGGAAACGCTATGGATCACAAAGGTCTGATCCACAGCTGAGCGTGGAGATGACACAAGACTGGGAAGTGTTTCATTACTTTTGGTATGGGGTCACCATGAGTTAAGGACTGGCAGGATAGTCCCTAACTTAATGCTCTCCAGGTAAGCACCATGCTGGAGTTCCTCCACAGAGGGGCAGGAGAAAGGTGCTCTCCTACTGTCTCCCCCACAGTCGGTCAGTCAGCAGTATAAGGGCATCAACTCCAACAGTGCATACAGAAGACCCTTCCCGTGGGGACCTCACAGCCCTGACCTGGTGGCCATTGCCCCAGGGTCCCCTCCATTAGGACCACGGTGCTCCAGACCTCCTGTGTATTTGCAGCTTGGTTCACCTGCTAATTTACCTGCCTCTCCTTTAGGCTCCCCTCCCGCCAGTCTCCACCCCTCATTTGATTTTCTCCCCACACAATCCTTCTAACAAGGCTTCCTGACTCTGGCTGACCCTGGAGCCCAATCTCTCTGCAAGCGCAGACACCTGACTCCCTGCTAGAGCTCACCTGTGCCCCACCTGTGCCTAAGTGGGTTGCTTCTTGCCCAGGCTCTGACTCAGGTAAAGCAGTGAACTTTTCTCCCCTATCCCTTCTCCAGTAGTGTCTGAATCCCACTGTGGGAAGGGAACCTTCCTTCCATTCTGCCCTTCCTTGAACTCTCTCTCAGCTGTAGGGTACCCCTAAGAGCTTTTTTAGCTGCTAAAATTATTCTTTAATTGGGGGCTGAGCCCCGGTGGCGTAGTGGTTGTGCACGGGACTGCGGCCCACTGGGACAGAGGTTCAATTCCAGCAGTGGGGCTGGGCCTCCTACTCCCACCACCGGAGAGCAGTGATGCCCCCCCCCCAAATTTATTCTTTAATCATTACTTAGTACTTCTATGTATTGAACTATTTAAATCACTATTATTATTATAATTTTTTGCCTCCTAATTAGACTCAAGCTGTTATACCCAGAGGATGCCTGATGGCATAGTACAATGGTTCTCAACCCGTGGGTCCTGACCCGTTTGGGGGTTGAATAGCCCTTTCACAGGGGTCGCCCGATTCGTAATGGTAGAAAAAAAGGCGGTTATGAAGTAGCGACGAAAATAATTTTATGGTTGAGAGTCACCACAACATAAGGAACTGTATTAAAGGGTCGCGGCATTAGGAAGGTTGAGAACCACTGGTGTAGTAGCTAAGCCTTATATTGCTAACTGGAAGGCCAGCAGTTTAAAACCACAGCCAGTCCCAGAAGGAAAGATGAGACTTTTGACTCCTGTAGAGAATGACAGTCTTAGGTCTCCACAGGGACACTTCTACCCTGTCTTCCGTTGTCTACATGTGGAGTCAGAATTGACTCGGGGGCAGTTTGTTTTTTCAGTTTTAATATATATGATAGAGTGTGGCGGTCATGTGCTTATGTTAATTTCATGAGAAGCTATGAGAAGCTATCTCCCCCAGTTGCTGGGAGTTAGTCTCAGAGACAAGGAATTACAGATAAGACAAGATGGCAGTGTCGAAGCTGCTGCAGGAGATGGAGGAGAAGCCACACCGCTTTGCCCTGATGGAACTAGACTTCTGAAGCTGGAGAGGCCTTGAGGAGACCCCTGCCAGCACTGAGTTGCTTCTCCCACCACTGGATGCTGTGGATGGACCCTGAGCCCTGGAAGCGAGGAGCCATGGGGAGACCCCTGCCGGCGCCGGGACTCTGCACCCACTGACCTGTGACTTCATGAGTCGGAAGGAGACTTTATAGACTGGTATCAGGCATATGGGTTAATATCGGACTTATGACCTTGGACTGGACTGGGCTGGGATGCTTTCTCAGTGTCCCATTCCTCTTGTATATAAACCATTCCCTTATGTCCATATGCGTGTCTATGAAATTTGTTCCTCTAGTCTGCCCGGACTCACACATAGAGTGATCCACAGATTACTTGCTAATCAGAAGCAAAACCAGGCTCATTGCCATTAGTTGATGTTGACTCAAAGCTAATCCCCTGTGGATTTCTAAGACTGTAACTGATTATGGGAGTAGAAAACCCAGTCCTTCTTTTTCAGGGTTGGTTTTTTTGTTGTTGTTTGTTTTTTCAGTTTTTTTTTTTGGGGGGGGGGTATCACTGCCCTCTGGTGGGAGTGGGAGACCCAGCCTTGCTCCTGGAGAGTTGCTGCTGGATTTGAACCGCCAAGTCAGTGGGCCGCAGTCCCGCACTCAACCACTACGCCACCGGGGCTCAGCCCTGTTTTTCGGTTTTATTGACATATAATCCACATCAGGGGTCCTCAAACAACGGCCTTGAATGTAGGCCACATGCAGCTCGCTGGGAGTTTCTGCTGCCGCCGCTGCTGCCTATCTTACTTAGCAGCCAGCTCATCCTGGGCCGGCAGTGAATTTGTTCATAGTTTTTTTTTTTAACTATAGTCCGGCCTTTCAATGGTCTGAGGAACAGTGAACCGGCCCCCTGTTTAAAAAGTTTGGGGGCCCCTGATCCACATCATACATTTCTTTCTTTCTTTTTTTTTTTTAGGCATCACTGCCCTGGTGGTGGGAGTAGGAGGCCCAGCCTTTGCTCCTGTGAGCGGGAATTGAACCTCCATCCCAGTGGGCCGCAGTCCCGCGCACAACCACTACATCACCGGGGCTCTGCCCCACATCATACATTTCAATCGTTAAGTTATATCAAGAAGAACTATACAACCACAATCAATTTCAGAACATTTTCCCACCCCCAACCCCCACCCCGACTCAATCATCTTTTTTGGGGGGTGTTTGGGCATCACTGCCCTCTGGTGGTGGGAGTAGGAGGCCCAGCCTTTGCTCCTCTGGAGCCGCTGCTGGAAGTGAACCTCCCTCCCAGTGGGCCTCAGTCCTGCGCACAACCACTACGCCACTGGGGCTCAGCCCGACTCAACCATCTTTAAAATAAGCTATGTAATTCTATTCTGTTCCAGTGCTCCGTTCCCCTCTCACCTTCTCCGTTTACTCCCAAAATCTCCTCACTCCCCACATCTCCCCCGCCATCTACCCTACATCCATAACAAAACCTTGCATCAGTTATCATCGCTGTGCATCCACTCCTGTGCTTCATAAACTGGTAAACTTAGCAGAAGCAAGAAGGACAAAAATGAAAATATGTCTGTAAGGATAAAGCAATAGTAATATAAAGGTAAAAATACCACCAAGAGGAGGAAAGAAAAGACTTCCAACAATATACAAAAAGCCAAGAACAAACAAGAGATCCTTATGCCAACGACCGTTTGGGGCTGGGTGTAGAGGGCATCAGCCATCTGGCCAAGCATCAAGTTTCTGCCCAGCCTCTTCAGAAAACCCAGCTTTCTCCTGGGGAGCTGCGGATGGTTTCCAACTGCCAACCAGGCAGACTGCAGCCCAACTCATAGCCACTCCACGGCCAGGGCTCCTCTGCTTGTCAAATGAGGGGCTAGGACTTTACAATGGAAGGAGGTGGTCACCACCCACTGACACCACGAGTCAGCCTCAGTGTCACTCCTAGTGGGGCAGGTAGGTACAATGATGCCTCCAGAGAGGAGGAAACCCCAATAGCGCAGCATCACCGACACAGCTCTCTGCCCCAGGGGCTCAGTCTGAATCCAAGCAAGCCTTTCAATCTCATTCCCCACGAAAAACAAACAGCGGGGCTGAGCCCTGGTGGTGTAAGAGGTTGAGTGCGGGCCTATGGCCCACGGGCTTGGCGGTTCAAATCCAGCGGTGGCTCTCAGGAGCAGCACTGGGTAGCGCCCACGACCACCAGAGGAAAGTGATGCCCACCAAAAAAACAAAAAAACAAACAGTGGCCACGACAGGGGGTGGGGTAGGGTACTAGAGTATAAAAAAAGCCACCACAAGGAATCAAGGAGAAGATGTCCAGTAAAGTGGCTTGGTTTCATCAACATGAAAACAAAAAGCAGATGGCCTTTGTTTAAAAAAGTTTTTTGTGGGCTGAGCCCCGGTGGGCATAGTGGTTGTGAGCAGTACTGCGGCCCACTGGGACGGAGGTTCAATTCCAGCAGTGGGGCTGGGTCTCCTACTCCCACCACCAGAGGGCAGAGATGCCCCCCCCCCAAAAAAAAAAAAACAAAAAAACTTTTCTCGGGGCCGAGCCCCGGTGGGGTAGTGGTTGAGTGTGGGACTGCGACCCATGGGCTTGGTGTTTCAAATCCAGCAGCAGCTCTCCAGAAGCATGGCTGGGTAGTGCCCATGACCACCAGAGGGCAGTGATGCAAAAAAAAAAAAAACCAACTTTTCTTTGAGGGGCTGACCGCAATCCAAACTACCTGGACAGCGCCCTTCCTCCCAGAAGAATTCACTTTGGAGGACAGCACTGAAGCTACAGCTCAGGGAAAGGGACAGGCCTGATCAGAGCACACGGGAGCAAATGAAGGGGGACGGAGAGAGAGTGGAGCACAGCCTGGCCCACCAAGCCTGCTGGAGGACGACATCCCTGCTCACACCAGCCAATGCACAGAGAGGACCATAGGGTCTTCCCCACTACGAGACACGACATCCCTCACTGACCCATAGCCCTACAGGAGGCAGCACTGGAGACACAGTGTGGGATTTGCATCCGATCTGACCCCACCGCACTGAGGCGAAACACTAAGGGTGTGCAACAGAACAGAAAGGGGAGCAGAGCGAAGAAGTCCCCAGGGAAAACCAAAAATAGACTTTGGGGCCAGGGCATAGCACCCCATCAGACTGGACCAGCAAGTACTCCTAAAGGTTATCAAACAGACCTTGAGCTATTTACAGGCCTTTCTCTTTTTTTTTTTTTTTTTTGACATTGGTTTTGTCATTTTTGTTTTGCTCTGTCTTCTTTTTTTTGTGCATATTATTCTTTGCAGGTCTATCTAGATAAGATAGGCAGGATAAACAATCTGGAGGAGAAAACAACTGACTGAAGGTTCCAGGGGAACCTGGGAAAGGGTGGGGGGGAGGGGGAAGGAAGTGGTGTTAGGAAACCCAGGGACGCTGAGCCCCGGTGGCGCAGTGGTTGTGCGCAGGACTGCGGCCCACTGGGATGGAGATTCAATTTCAGCTCCACAGGGACAAACGCTGGGCCTCCTACTCCCACCACCCGGGCAGTGATGCCCTAAAAAACAAAACAAAACAAAACAAAAAAACAAGAAACCCAGGGACAAGGGAACAACAAGTGACCCAAAATCTGTGGTGAGGAGGGTGTAGGAAGCCTCTTAGGGCTTAATCAAGGTCAATGTAACTGAGAGAAATTACTAAACCCAAATGAAGCCTGAGCATCATAGTGGGACAAGAGGAAAGTAAAAGGAAATAGAGGAAAGAATGAGGAGGCAGAGGGCATTGATAGAGGTCTAAATACAAGCATGCACTTATGTAAATACATTTATATATGATAAAGGGGAAATAGATCTATGTGCATATACTTATAGGTTTAGTATTAAGGTAGCAGATGAACATTGGGCCTCCACTGAAGTTACTCCCTCAATGCAAGAACACTTTGTTCTATTAAACTGGCGTTTCATGAAGCTCACCTTCCTGACCCGATAGCTGAAGACAAAGCAGGTGCATACGCAAATAAGTGGTGAAGAAAGCTGATGGAGTCTGGCTATCAAAAGATATAGCAGCTGAGGTCTTAAAGGCTAGAAGATAAACAAACATCCATCTAGCTGAGAAGCAACAAAGCCCACATGAAAGAAGTACATCAACCTGTGCGACAATGAGGTGTCGAAGGGATCAGGAATCTGACATCAAAGAACAAAAAAGCATATCATTGTGCACGAAGGGGAGTGTGGAGTGGAGACCTTAAGCCCAACTGTAGACAACTGGACATCCCCTTACAGAAGGGTCACAGGGAGGAGACAAGCCAGTCAGGGTGCAGTGTAGCAACGACGAAACATACAACCTTCCTCTAGTCCTTCAATGCTCCCCTCCCCACTATCATGATCCCAATTCTACCTTACAAATCCGGCTAGAGCAGAGGATGTACACTGGTACAGATAGGAAGTGGAAACACAGGGAATCCGGGGCAGATGATCCCTTCAGGACCAGTGTTGAGAGTGGTGATACCGGGAGGGGGCAGGGAGGAGTAGAAAGAGGGAACTGACTACCAGAATCTACATATAACCCCTTCCCTGGGGGATGGCAATAGAAAAGTGAGTGAAGGGAGATGTCGGAGAGTGAAAGACATGATAAAATAATAACAATTTATAAACTACCAAGGGTGAGGGAGGGTCTTGGGGAGGGAGGGGAAATGAGCTAAAACCAAGGGCTCACGCAGATTTTGAGAAAGATGATGGCAACGTATGTACAAATGTGCTTGACACATGGATGTGTGTATGGATTGTGATAAGAGTTGTGCAAACCCCCAATGAAATGATTAAAAAATAAACAAAACAAAGTTTTCTCTAAAGCTTCAAAAATACAGCAACAAACTAATAATTATACTTAGATAATAGCTATGGGGTGTTGACTCTACTGTCCTAACTATTCTGCATTGTGCTGCACACTTGGAATTGTTCATAGTCGGGCTGAGCCCCGGTGTGGCGTAAGTGGTTGAGTGCGGGACTGCGGCCCGTGGGCTTGGCGGTTCAAATCCAGCAGCGGCTCTCAGGAGCAGCACTGGGTGGCTCCCACGACCACCAGAGGCAGTGATTGCCACCCCACCCCCCAAAAAAAAGGAATTGTTCCTAGTCAACGAAGGCATTTCTAGGAGAGAGGGGAGGCTCTTCCCTGTTTGCGTACAAAACCCCGGAAGGCAGTCGTACTGTCCTCTAGGATCACTATGCGTTGAGACTGACTCCATGGTAGGGCAGCAGTTCAAACCATTCAGACGCTCCATGTTAAAAAAAAGTTGAGGGGGCTGAGCCCCGGTGGCGTAGTGGTTGTGCGCGGGACTGCAGCCCACTGGGACGGAGGTTCAATTCCGGCTCCCAGGAGCAAAGGCTGGGCCTCCTACTCCCACCACCTGAGGGCAGTGATGCCTTAAAAAATAAAAAAAAAAATAAAATAAAAAAAATAAAAAAAAAAAAAGTTGAGGGGGAGTGGGGAGGGGAAGGGATGAGAAGCCGAAATCAGGGATCAAGTGGAAAAGCAGAGATTTGGAGAATGATGACAAGAGCAGGCAGGCGAGGGGCGTGGGACAGTCTATGTATGCATGTACTGTGATAAGTGCTGGATAAGCCCCCAATAAATTGATTATAAAAGAAAAGAAAAAGGAAAAAAAATGTTGAAACTTTTTGTGCAAGCTGTTTGTGTCTGCTAAGATTTAGTCTCTGAGGGCTGAGCTCTGGTGGCGTAGTGGTTGTGCGTGGGACTGCGGCCCCCTGGGATGGAGGTTCAATTCCAGCTCCACAGAGC
>PVJH01033973.1:0-21073 GCA_004026705.1 Nesogale talazaci | reverse complement strand
TCACCTATTAAAAGGCAAAGCCTGGCAGATAAATAATAAAAATAAGATAGGAGATAGACAAGTGGAAAACAATAAAACAGTGCAGAAAAAATTCAATGCAGTAAAAACTGGATCTTTGAAAAGTTTAACAGAATTAACCAATCATTGGAAATATAACCCAGGAAAGGAAATTGAAAACATCAATAGGCAGGAAGAGGGAAGAAACCAGGAAAATTACAACAGACCTTAATGAAATTAAAATGCTAATTACACAGTATTAGTAAGTTTTGTGCGCCAATGAATTCAACAATTTGGAAAACAAGGACAAGTGATTGAAAAGAACAATGCCCACCACCATGATTATCCCAAATACATATCAAGAAACTCAAGAGACACAGAGCAAAAGAAGAAATAGTTAAGTTTAGCTAGAAAATTTCAACTAGAAAAACTCCTGGCCCAAACGACTTCATAGAATTTTCCAAGCATTCAAGGAAAAGCTGACACCAATTCTACGCAAACTCTTTGAAAGTAACAAAACATGTGTACTGAAAAAAATATCAAATGGAAGGCAGATACCCTTATCAACAAGTAGTGCTGGAGAAAAATTTATATCGGCCTGCACACAAAAATAAAACAAGACCTTTACCTCACTCTATGCACAATAACAAATTCATGGTGGATCACACACCTTGAGGTAAAACCCCAAACTATTAGGGACATCAACACAGGAATTAGGATGAACCTAAAGACTTTGGCACAGGGATAGAGAGGTTAACAGAAATATGGAAGTATAAACACAGAGAGGAAGCTGAAATTTACAAGTGGGATATACAAAAGATAGAATATCTGTGTATATCAAAAGATTTCACCAAGAGAATATTAAGGTAGTTCACATACTGGGAAAATTTTTTAGCACTGACACATCACATAAGGGGCTTATTCCTAAAATCTATGATAATCTGCTAGCCTGAAAAAAAATAGCCCACTGAGAAGCTAGGCAGAAAATCTGAATAGAAGTTTTACAATGAAGGAAACCCAAATTGGTAATAGCATTTGAGAAAGGGTTCCCAACCACTAGCCATCAGGGAAATGAAAATTAAAACAACTATGAAATATGACCTGACATCCTCAATCATAGATGCTCTGATTCAAAAACTCAGACAACAACGAATGTTGGAGGGGCTGTGTTGAGACAGGAAATCTCATCTACTGCCAGGGCTTTTTTAAGTACCTACAGCCTCTGTGGAAAGCAATCTAGTGATACCAAATGCAAGTGCAAATTGAGCTACCTTATGGCTCAGCAATCCTCCTACTGGTGTATGAGCAGAAGTAAGAAACAGACAACAAACATTTGTCCTCTAATGTGTATTGCACACAATTCACAATTGCAAATAATTGGAAACAACCTAACTTTACATCAATATACAAATGTATTTATAAAAACTTTGACATATACACAAAATGGCACATTACCTGTCTCTGAAAAGCAGAGTTGAATGAATGAAGCATCTTGTCTCAAGGGAAGAGATGGAGGAAATTATGCTAAGTAGTTAGCCAAACACAAAGGACAAGGTACATCATGAGTCCACAGAGGTAAGTCCAATAAGAACAATATGTATAGAAGAAAAGTAACTTAACTCAGAATTTAAGAGTCATGATTCAGTCACTCTAGCAAGTGTCCGACCTAACCACAGGATGCATAAGCTATCCCAATAAAAAAGAAGGGAGGAAACAAGATGCAGGTACTACTGGGGCTGAAAGACATCCTCCCTACATCTCTCATGTCTTTAATGACCACACAGGGAGAGGGAAAGGAGGAAAAACAAACAAACAAACAAAACAATAGCACTGTGGTGCAGGGTATTAATCCATCCATGTGGAGAGTGTTATTTATGTCTCCACAGGAAAGGGAGAGAGAGAGCAGGCTGCATTCTGATGCACCTGGCCTTGAGAGCAACATGCCCTGCATGGAGCAGCCTATTAACAGAGAGGACAGCAGGGTTTGCCCCAATCTAATATATGCCAATCCCCTCCCTGGAAGAATGTTGTGGTAGTTACATAATCTGCTATCAGTTTTACATGTAAGAGTTAAGGGATAGAAGTTAGTCTGTCAATCAGATCCCAGCTTGTTGACCTTATTTGGAATCACAAAAGAAATACATAGTTCCCTACATGCAGGGCACTCACCCACACCATGTGAGAGAATACTGTTGAGAAGACGTGTGGGCCTACTATGCCAGGGGAACAAACAAAGTGCCTGACGGTTCCCAAAATATAGACTTCTGACTTGGGAGCAATGCTTGGCATCCCATTGGAGGCTGTTCCGGATACTCATAAAAGTCAGCAGACTGGCTACTATTTATAGGTTTTTATTTTCTATTTGTTGGGGTTTGGGGCTTTTTGTTCTGTTGTGTTTATCTAGGTAAGATAGGTGTGGCAAGCAGT
Organism: Nesogale talazaci; assembly: GCA_004026705.1. NCBI lineage: Eukaryota > Metazoa > Chordata > Mammalia > Afrosoricida > Tenrecidae > Nesogale > Nesogale talazaci. The sequence continues at coordinate 18,649 of PVJH01033973.1, read as the reverse complement.
CATGAGGAGAAAGGCATGGGGCCAACAGTCCTGAGGAGGAGACCAGGTGGGGGACAAGAGGGTGGACAGCTGTGATGAACCAATAATGTTAAGGACAGGGGAATAAGAATGACCTAAAATCAACAGCAAGGAGGGTATAGAGTTTGATCAACTGTCATTTAGCAGAGAAATTACTGAGAGATGAATGAGGGTGAGTTGGATAGGTAGGAGAAAAGTAAAAGGAAATAGAGGAAAGAACTAAGAAATTATACAGAGAGGTATTAAAAGACATGTATAATGTAAATATACTAATACACAAAAATGGGGATATTAGCCTATATACACATATTTATATGGTAATAAATACATTAAGGCAAAGAACAGACTTTAGGCCTCTACTTGAGTCTTACCTCAACAAAAGAACACTTTGTTCTAATAACATGCTCTAGGCAATACCCACTGTGTTAGTCTGGATAAACTAGGAAAACAAATACATAGAAACTGAAACTCATATGAAAATAAAAGAGAATTTTATATAAAGGATAAGTGTACATTAGGAAAGCATCCCAACCCAGTGCTATCTAAGCCCATAAGTCCAACATTAGCCCATATGTCTGACACAGCTCTACAAAGTCCTCCTCAATCTCACAAAATACATGCAATAACACTGACTGCAGGACGAAAGTTGCATCAGTGAATGTGTAAGCATCTTGGTGCTGGCGGGGTCTCCATGTGGCTTCTCCAGCACCCAGGGCTGCATCAGGAAAGGTCCATGTGGCTTCTCCTGAAAGATGTCTCACAGGAAGTGAGCCTTGCCAGCTGAAGCAGGGCACTGACTAAGGCAGCTGCATCCCCTGTCTGAATATCAGAGTACAAAAGACCCCGAGAAGTAGCAAGGTGAGGCTCACTGAGTCATTTATCTCTTTACCCTTTAATTAATCCCATGTGTTTATTGGCCAGGTTGCCACAATAAGATTTAACTATCTCATCCTATCTTCCTAGAAGGATAGCTAAAGATAAACAGAGTGCATAATAAATATGATGAAGAACCCAGGCTATTAACCCAGGCTAGTGTCTGGGTTCTTAAAAGTTTAAGTCAAGTAAGAGAGTGTTTAGCACCTCAGCCTATATGATCATGAGGTAGCTATGGGAACAGTTTCAGATGATTAAAAACAAACAAATGAAAACGAAGGCGAGGCTGAGCCCTGGTGGCATAGCGGTTGTGCGCGGAACTGCGGCCCACTGGGTTGGAGGTTCAAATCCACCAGCAAGGTTGGACCTCCTACTCCCACTACCAGAGGACAGTGATGCCCCCAAAAAACAAACAAACAAAAAAACAAAGAAATGAAGGAGAGAGAGGATCAGAGTGGAGAGCCAGCACATCTGTTGATTTACAGACATTTCCTCACAGAAGAGCCACATGGGAGGGATCCATAGTGCAGTATGACAATGACAAAACACTCAACATTCCTCTGGTTGTTTTATCCTTCCTTCCCCCACTCAGTTCTACCTCACAAATCCTGCTAGACCAGTGGATGTACACTGGTACTGATAAAAAACTTTGGATAAACAGAATTCATGATACACACATCCCTTTGAAACAGTAATGGGTGCAATGATCCCATAAGGGTATGGGAAAGGAAGGTGGGGGTTTATGGGGGGTGGGGGGAATGACACCAATGATGATGAGATAACCCACACTCCCCCTTAAGGGGGCTGAATATCAGGATTGTAGGTGAAGAGATATATTGGATATTGTGATATATGTAAAAATGTATATAATATATTGAGGGTGGCAGGGTAGGGGAGACAAGGAATAAAGAGGAGCTCATTTCAAAGGGCTCAAGAAAGTGTTTTGAAATTTAGGATGCAACATTTTGTATAAGTTTGCTGATATAATTGATTTATTGGTTGTTATTATATATGTAAGAGCTTCCAATGAAATGATTTACCAATTAGGAGAAAGAAAAAAAAAAGAATTGCCATCCTGGGAACCCATCAGGCCAGTTCCACCCTGTTCTATAGGGTCACCATTAATAACAATTAACTAGATAACAGTGAGTTCTGTTTTGGTTTGAGGGAGGGGTGCAGTAATTAAATAAAGGACCCCTGGTGGTGGAGTGGTCCCATAATAAGCTGAAATGCAGATGGTTGGCCGTTTGATCCCGCCAACAGAGGAGAAAGACACCATTCAACAGCGACAGTCTCTAATCAGCAATGACTTAATGGCAGTGGGTGTGAAATGATGGGTACATTTTTGTTGGCCTATAAAGCAGGCAAGCTCTAAGTAGCCATTTAATCATATATATTTTAAAGCAACCAGTTCCTTATTTACATTATTTTAAAAACATCTAAGTATGAATTTGAATTGGGCTAGTGGGCCTTAGCTTGCAATGAGATAAACAATGTATGTTCAATCCACAAGAGTAGTTTTAAAATCAATTGTAAAATGCCTATGATTAAACAAGCTTCAAATTTTTGCTTTGTTTATCCATTTGTCTTACATAGGACATTTTAAAATTTAGGTATTATCTGATTTTATTTCTAATATATAATATATGATTGGAATTCAAAATAGTTTCTCATTCATTTCTGCCTCTGCTTCTCTAACTCTTACTTATTCATTATACCTGTTTCATCTCTCTTTCTCTAGCCTCCCACGGAGGATTAATGGGAAATCTCAGAGAGGCAGACACAAAACTGTTAAGATCTGTCCCATTTCTCTGCTTATACATTCTTTCCTCAGCTCATTAATGTCTTCTTTAAACCCCTGTTTCCTAAAGATGAGACCTCTCCATGTAACTATTGAGAGTACCTTTGCAAAAAAGGTTCAAATATAAAGTCTTTACGAAATTTCAGTTTTAAATCATTATTAAATATACTCCAAGTAAATAAATTTTCTTTCAGACTGATTTTATTTCCTGAATACTATTTGTGCTTACATAGAAGCTTTCCATAAAGCAACTTCAGGATATTCCTTGGGATTATAATAGAAACTCACCAACAATGCTTTTATATATATATATATAAAAGCCTAGACTCTATTGCAACCCATTTGATTTTTTTCAATTGGGTCGTATTTTGTTCCTGTGCACCTTAATGGGAAAGTGGCCTTTGAAATCTGGTTAGTTGATTTAAGTTATTATAACTTTGAACAATACTTAGGAAACAGATGCATTTTATTAGTATAAGATCATCTTGATAAAGCAATTCTCAAGAAAAACTGTGCAGTGGTAAATGTTGACATGGCTTGTTATTGTCAACATGGCCACCTTCTGGTAGGTAGGTCTGCTGCAACAGCACAGCCAATGAACACATGGAATGAATTGAAGGACAGAGATTGGAAGGGCTCCGTGAGTCCCGCACTTGCTTTCCTGCTCTTGGATTTTTGCCAGCAGGCTCCTTTGTTCGTCCTGTGCCTCGATCTCCAAGTGACACTACGCGTGGGACACCTAATAGTGAACTGTGTAGCTGTGAGTTGAAGTTCCTTCAAGCTCTGCTTTGCCACGCTTCTGGAATATACATCTCTTGAGCTGGGGACTGTTGGACTCTGTCATCTGGCTGACTGTTGGTGACCTGCCATGTTGCTTGCTGCTTATGGCCGGGTAGCCTGAATTGCTCCACAGAGGACTACTCAGCGACCCTCAAGACTCCAAGGACTGCCTGTCTACTAGCTGTCTCACGCAAGTGGGTTGCACCAAGCCATTTGTACTGCTTTATAGATTAGTTAACTGTTTATTTCTTATCCTATAAATCCTTCTACCTATATAAATATGTAAAGAGAATTACTCTTGTCCTTGTTTTGTTTCTCTTGCAACCCTGACACTGATAGCCTTGATATTACCTGATTCTTTTTTACTAATGTATAAGGTCTAGAAGTAAAAAGAAAATAAAAGCTTCATTTGATCCTTATAATCACATCTCATAGAAACATAAAATTAGAAATGATTTTATATACGACCACGTCTCAATGTGTTATTTTGTAATTATAAAATTTGGTATCCAGATACAGCTTTTTCAAGTTATTTGGACTCACTAGTTTACAGAGGTGAGTTAATAAACTGACATATCTTGAGCACTAGCTATCCAAATTTCCATTTTGTTTGTACTTATTACACAGAACCTTCTTAAATCCCCTCCACTAAAAGATACCTGGGACTGTTTCTACAAAGTAATCGCTGCAAGCTCAAATGCTGGTGCCTTTGCGGGCCAGGGGACACGTTTTTTTTTCTTAATTATCTGTCATGCACCTTTCACTTTATGAATGAGCAGTAATTAAACTTTCTGGGAAGAACATCATGCTTGATAAAGTAGAGGGTCAGCTCAAGTGAGGGAGAAACTGGATGAAATGGATTGTCACAGTGGCTGCCACAATGGATTCACACATAGCAATTGTGAAGATGTAGCAAGACCAAGCTGTGTTTTGTTCCATTGTGAATAATGCCATGGTGATTGGAACCAACTTGATGGCACTTCTTAGCAACAACAGCATTTTTACTTTTCAGTCTTGCCTAATTGAGTTTTTTTCTACTCAACTTTATCTAAGTTTACTCCTTTGTCTTAGTCTCTCTCTCTCTCTCTCTTTTTTTTTTTTTTTTTTGCATCCTGCTCTCCGGCGGTAGGAGTAGGAGGCCCAGCCCCACTGCTGGAATTGAACCTCCGTCCCAGTGGGCCGCAGTCCCGCGCACAACCACTACGCCACCGGGGCTCAGCCCTGTCTTGGTCTCTTGACGAAATAATTCAAACTTCCTTGTAAGCAAACACTGCCTTAAAAACCACCACTCTTTTCTTCCTATTAGCTAAGCAATTTTGTTTTTTGTTTTACTTTATATCTACTGCTTCATATTCCATTTATGCTAAAAATGAAATTTAGAATCATCCTTAAGCCTTTGTGCATTCATCTTTTTAGCTACATTTGATGCTTTAATATATTTGTTTCTTTGCTGGTTTTTCTCATGCTAATATACTGAGAACTTTTAAGTAACTCTGTTACTTATGATCTTTTTCATTTACTACCGATTACAATAACATAATTTTTAGGTCTCTGCATTATTACCTCTTTTCATTTGACACATTCTCCTTGAGAAATATCATCTTCTCCCATAATTCAATCACATAAATTCTTTTGTCTTTCTTATTCAATATCTAGCTTTTCACACATGTGAAGCAATTGAAAATACCATACTTTGGGCCAGGCACACCTTAATTCTCAAAGTAACATTTTCAACATTTTAAAGAGGTCTTATGCCTCAGATTTACTGAGTGCATGCATTGTTTTCTGTTGATTTCTTTGATTGGCAATGACAAATTCTTGAATAAATCCATTGTTTTTGCTATTTATATTAGCTCTTAGTCCAGTTGTGAGGATTTTTATATTCTTTACATTAAGTTGTAATGTACACTGAAGGTTTAAATCATCTGTCTTCATTACCATCACTATAAATCCTCCTTGCTTTCAGCAGACAAGATTGTGTCATCTGCATATTGAAGATGTCCTCCAGTCTGGATTCCAAATCTGTCTTTTTATAATCTACCTTCTCTATTTATTTGCTTTGTAAACTGATTGAACAAGTTTAGTGAGAGGATACAACCTTGAAGCACATCTTGACTGTAATCTATGCAGTTTTCGTTTTTCCTGCTTGCATAATTTCTTCCTGATATGTCCACAAGTTCTGGGTGAGCACAACATAGTGTTCTGAAATTCTCATTCTTCTCCAGGCTCTTCACAATTTTCTGGGAACCATACAGTGAAATGCCTTTGCAGAGTCACTGAAACAGAACTAAACATCTTTCTGCTATTCTCTGCTTCCATACAAGGTCCATCTGACAACAGAAACAATGTGCCATGTTCCATGTTCTCCTCTGAGTCAGCTCTGTAACTCTAGCAGTTATGTGTCAAAGTACAGTTGCAATTGTTAGTGAATGATCTTAGTAATTAAAAATATTTTTGAAATGGATTTTCCCAGTGTAATATGGCATTTAATTTCTAAACATTTGCTTAAGTTGGCATCAATCTATATAAAATGAAATCCTAACAGAATTAACCTTTTCTCCATGATTTTGATGCTCTTTATTTGATCAATTATGAAATTTTTTGTTTTTTTAATACCGAGCTGTAATCCACACTGAAGGCTCTCATCCTTTCTCTTCACAGGAAAGTGCTTCAGTTCTTCTTCACTTTCAGCAAGCAAGGATGTGTCACATTGAAGGTTATTAGTAAGTTCTCTTCTAATACTTATGCCCCATTCCACTCTACAGAGTTTTTTTGAAAATCATTTGTTCAGCATACAGAGCACATGAGTACAGAATGATAAAATACAGATGCATAACTTTTCTGATTTTAAAATATGTACTATCTCCTTTGATGTAATGATTTTTAGTAGGAATTAATACCTGACTAGTCACAAGGAATTGCAGATTTAAGAGGTCTCAAATGTCCAACTCTTTCAAGATGCTACTCTGCACTAGTTTTCTACCACCGCTCCCCTGAGTATTTTCCTTCTCATCTCTTCACTCTGATATTTACTGCCACATCCCACAATACTTCACTAAACTTTGAGTACACAGCTCAAGAGCTTGTGGTTGATATTTAGTACCAAATCAGAAGGTCAGTCAGAAGAGAGCCAAATGCAGGAACCAGATCCAGAAGCCAAAAACGTCCATGAGACATACCAAGTCTTTTCATTGCTAACAAGACTCAGTCAAGAAATGGGAGTCTGAAAAAGAAATGAAATGGAAGTCTGTTTCTCCAGGTGAGGTAATGTCTGTCAGATCTACACTTTACATATACTCATAAAGAGGACTGTGTCTTAACTAACTTCCTCTAACAAATTGAAAATGAAAGATGCCCCATGGAAGAAAAGGGTGTGCCTTGATTCACACACTGCAGTGAAGTGGGGTCTTTAAATAACCCTCAAGCAACAAAGATTGTCAACTTGTTCAGAGCCTTTACCTAAGTGAAGTCGTAAAGATGCTTTCAAAGAAACACAGGCTGGGATCCATCCACATCCTTCACCAAGCCAAGGTTCAATCCCTTCCACTCCTGCCCAGCTGAAGAGAGTGTCCTCCAAAATGAGACAATAGGTACACACATAGAAAGTCTAAACCATAAAATGTCAAAGAAGGAACCAAGCCTAAAGCGCCACATTAACTAACCATAACTCAGACCACTCTCAAACTTTTCCATTAATTTATTCATATTTGAACTGAGTGATCATCCTTCACTCTGAGTCTCTCCCAAGGATTAAGCATGATGTTAGACTTTTCCCCCTGATGCATAAGGCATTTATACGTTTTTTTCTTACCTTCAGCAATGATTTCTACTCCATTCCCTTTGTCATTTATTTATTTATTTGATTAAAATATATGCCCACTTTATTTACAATAATTAGTTTGTAACACAGGTCTTTGGACTTTTTTGTGACCTTGTTGAGAGACATCTGGGCAGGGTCCCCTCCCTCTATCAGGTCCACACCCTCCTTCCAGCTGCTATGGTCTTCTTGCTCTGGGAGCACCTGGTTTTCTGGGCAGTCGGTGCTCCATGACTTGCCAAAGGTGCTCCTTACCTCATTCAGTGGCCACATCATGGTCCTGGTGCGGGGCACCTAGTGAAGGACCTGTCATTTATTTTTACCAAATATTTTCTACCTTGGAATAAGGTATAGGGTCCTGCTGCTCTGCATGTCAAATTGGTAGTACAAGACCCATTTAGTAAGTGCTTCCCCTGTAGTCCATTTCCATTCACATGGGATAAGATCACAGAGGTCAAAGGCTAGTGGACTATCTCTACTATTAGGGAATATGACACTTTCCAGTCAACCCTTGTAGACTATATGACACATGAGAAGGAGGAACCCTCATTCTCATTAGTTTCTAAAAACTTCCTGATTTCCTCTGCAATCTGGGTCAGTACCCATGCATGCCACAGAAGATCATTATCCTGCAGTTGTTGTGCTGGTCTTTCTTTTGTTGATATACTGCTTTTAGAGTGGTGGCTCCTGAAGGACTTCTGAGCTATCTCTTTTTGTTTGAATTAACGCGACTCCATTTGTGTTCCAGCTTGTGATCCATAGTGAAGAGTACCATGTGCACTTGCGAAGAATGTTATGACTTATTTGCATTTTCACGGAGAGTTTTATAAATGTCTACAAGGTCCAGCTGCGTATTCAAAGTGTTTACTTCTGTAGCCTCCTAACTGAGTGTCTTTCCCAATGATCTACATTTCTCTGATAGCGGTGTATTAAAGTCACCTATTGTGACTATCTGTGATTTTTTTTTTATCTTTTGAATAGTTTGAAGAATTTCATGGGTCTCTTGTTAGACATTATATATTAATTATGCATACTGGTTCCTGCGCTACTCATCTTTTGAGCATTATAGAGTGCCCATCCTTGTTTTTTGCTATTACTTACACCATATAGTCAATTTTTTCAAATATAAGTATTGTAACTCCTGCTTGTTTTGTTGTTTCCCTGTTACATGTATGCCCGCCTTTTATTCTTAGTCAGCTTTGGTCTGTGAGGATAAGATGTGTTTCTGGCATGTGACAGATGGATGAGTTATGTTTTCTAACCCACTATGCTGACCTTGTCTTTTAATAGGAGAGTGCAGGCCATTGATATTCAGAGTTACTACCACCATTTTTGGATTCACTGCTGTCATTGCATACCTCTGTGAAGTGTTTTTCTATCACACTTCATATCAGTGTGTTGTCTTTTGTGGGGAGCTTCATGTTTGTCTACTTTTTCCTCTCAGACAATATTATTTTGGTAATTGATTTTGGAGCATTGACTTCAGGATAAAGTTGTGTTATTTAGCAGTCTCCGGCTTGTGTTTAGTTGATGTTCATCTTCTGACCACAGTGAGTCAGCAAGAATTTTCCACTAGGTTGGTGTCTTATTGAATATTCTTTGAGTTTTCCCTTATGTAGGAAGAAAGTTACCTCTCTATATATGTCAACAGATAGTTTGGCATTGCAGAAGCTTCTTGGGTTGGCAATTTTCCCTTTGAGCTTTCAGAAGATGTTAATTCCCTCTCTTCCTCCCCATAGCATCTGCTGAAAAGTCTGAGCATATTCTTACCTGAGCACCATTGTATGTGAACACATTTTGTCATTAAGTGCTCTCACAATTTTCTCTTCTTCCTCAATGTTGGATAATTTCACTATTATGTTCCTTGGTCAGATCTTCATGGGGTTTAGTCTTATTGGTGTCCTCTATTATTCCTGTTTGAACAACTAATTATCACTCATTAAGCTTGGAAAGTTTGCTTCCACAAATTCCCTAGCTAATTTAGCTGTTGACTTAATTGTGTCTTTTTATGGTAGAGCAGTTATTTGAATACTGATCCTGTTTATAGCATCTGTCATTTTTATCAGGTTTTCTTTCACCTCTTTGATTATTTTGACTGGCTTTTCCATTGTGAAAACTGCCTGATGGTCCTTGAAATCACTGGTACAATTCTATCCCTTTTCTAGTCTGTTTGTAAGGTCCTGTTGTGTTTTGCCTCTGTTACCTTGTCCATTAGTTTTTGCATTTTCTTTGGTGTTTAGATTTCATCCCCTCTATCGTGGACTTCATTTTCTGTACTGTTGTTTCCTTATTCCCTGATATCCTATATTGCTCCATGTAGCATTCGGAAGATTTATTTTGTAGAAGATCAACATCTTTCTCTTCCTGGAGCATTGTGAGGTCTACAACTTCCTATACTGTTACAGTGTCTTTCTTTCTTTTTTGTTGTTCTCCGGTGTGGAGGTATGTTGCTCTTTGCATGTTGTTTTGAAAGAACTGGGTGCCATGTTCCTGGGAGAACAAGGGGCCCGAAGTTCTTTCTTTGTGTGAGTGATAAGAGTGTTTTGAGAATTACGTGTGACCTACAATGGTGGTGGGTCCAAGTGCTATGTAAGTTTCATGTTACAACGACTAAGTTGCCAATGTCATTGGGAGGCCTCAGAAGCTGGTCTGAGGTATATCTTTGAACTGGGTTGGCCTTGGCCTGCAATGCAGATTTAGACTTTCAGGTCACAATTTATAGCCTTTTAAAGACTTTCTTTAGAACACCACAGTGATAGAGCCAGGTTTCAAATGGCAGCTGTGGCTAACAGAATCTGAGGCTTTCTGTGAGGCTTTCTGTTTTGTTGTGTTAAAATACTATGCTGTGCTTTGGGATTAGACTTTTGTCTTGTTATGATACTGCTATGCTAATAGATAGAGTTCCAGTGGCAAACATTCAAAATTACACAAATGAACACAGACTGGTATTAAAATTGTTTAAAGAAAAAAAAATTCCGATTTTTATAATGGGCTTGTGGGCTACTCTGGTAGTGGGAGCTTTGACATGCTGTCCCCAAGGGAAGGGAACCAGATTAGCAGAGTGGGTTTGGGGCAAACTTGGTCTGAAGTTTCCTCTTGCCCCACTCCTCTGTCACTCCTGGTTCTGTCCTGTAGGTTGTGCTCTGGGGAACTGAATTCCATCAGAGATAAATGGCCTAGCAACTCTTCAATTGCTCCAAATTAGTGTTTAATTATCTAGCATTACCCTCTTTGGCAGACATGGAACTGAGGAGAGTCGGAAAGTGGTTGACAGATGTGGTCACTCCATTTCTGGTGGGGTAGTGCAGATGCAAAGCCTTAGACTGCAGCTAGAGGGCAGGGAGCAGAGAGGGGAACTGGTGTGAAATTTTGTGGCCGGTTCTTGGAGGTTTTCTGCGAGGTCAGGATTATGACCACTTTGACAGCAGCCTGCAGAAAGTACTGCTTGCTGTGGAACTCAGTTCTTGGGTGCAGGAAGGGGTAGTGGAAGTTGTCCTGCTGGACCTGGCAAGGGTTTAGTGGAGCCATGAGAAGATGCAGTGAGCTTAGGGCATTTCAGCCAGTACTCAATCCACTTCTTGGGTGGAAATCACAGGGGTATGTCTGAACCAGCTCTTGATAAACTCAATCTCTTTTTAGTAGTCAGTCTTCCAGTTTGGGTCTTCTTACCTTTTCATTTTCTGATGGAAAAACAGGAGCTTCAGGCAGGCAATTCTACCTAGATGCCATCTTCAATAATCTATCAACAATATGAATTATTTCATTAATAGGTGTACATATTAGCCCTTGTATCTGTGATTAAAATTCCATTAGGAATGAACTTCATTTGTCAATTAAATGTAAGAATTAACGTAGAACACAGCAATCTCTTTTTTTAAAGAACAGAGCACTAAGCAAGTAACAATGAGAACAGAATTCCAACTAAGAAAAGTACTAAGTTCCTAAGAAAAAGTACCTAAAAAGTGAGAAAAATCTTCTCTTGGATATAAAACATAGACTTCTTTTTGAGGTGGCAGCCTAAAATCAGACTTTTATTGATATAATTAGAAAAAATATTTCAAAGTATTAATAAAATTCATAGCATCACACAATAACAGAATATAATGTAGGTATGAAATGCATCTTTGATGTTACTGTAGGACTAGAGATATTTTTGAGAGTAGAAGGCAAATAGATGCAATTCCTACTATTATAGTTTTATAACTATGTTTTTATACGAACTCACACAATTATGATCCTATTGTCAGAACTTATTTTATGGAAGAAATTATAAGCTAATCTTTGATGTTGATGTATATTTTAATCTATCTATAAGTTTGAATCAATAGAATGATCCAAAGACCACTTATGTATAAATTGCTCATCTATAAATATTTGTCTTTTTTTCTAATATTATTCTAATCATCATCCAATTGATTACAGGAGTATTGAAAATTAAGCTTGTCTTGGTTACTCAAATAAATTAACCTTTTAGAAAATGAAACAATAATAAAAATATTGTTGCTAAGGTTTTGCTTTAGTCATGGCTTTATTACTAACAAAGTAAGAATGAAAATCAACAGAATCTCATTTAAACGGGTTTCTGAATCATTGGGTGGCTTCAAAATAGGTATCTAATAAAATAAACCTGCTTTTTGCAATTTCATTCCCCAAACCATACTTTCTCTCATTGAGTCAATTCTGACTCACCTCAAAGCTATAGGACAGAGTATAACTGGCTATGTTGGCTTCTGAAATAATAACTTTTTAAATGTAGCAGAAAGCCTCATCTTTCTCTCATGGATTCAAACTGCTCACCTTGTAGTTGGCTGCTGGCCTTGTGATTAGCTGTCCAGCATGAAAAACAATATGTGACCAGGGTTTCTACATTTGTCTCACTATGGTCCCTTCTGTTTTACAGGAATATATTTTTGTTCTTTGAGCAAGAAAGCTATTTTCAGGACAGGGGATTTTTAACAAACTCAAGAGGACATTTTAAAAAATCTTGAAAGTTTTGTTGCAAATTAATGGACACACTTTCGTACATACATTGGCAATTTCTAGATTTACAAAGTAAATTATGGAATATTTGGAAAGACCTTAAAATGAGCTAAGGGAAGGAAAAATTTAAGCTGTTCAATTAAAAAAATGTTTCTGAAGTATAAAAATTGTGAGAAGAATCTGTGGATACGTGATTGATGTGACAGCTATTGAAATTGAGATCTCATGTGGTTTAGCATATTCAATTTTTAGAGAACATCATAACGTTTAGGGTTGCCAAAGAGATCGAAGGAAGTCAGGTAGTTCAAATGACTGAATTTCCTTCAATACTTTAAGCAAGATTAAAGCGAATCAGGACAGCTTTGTGGAATACAATGCAGAAAGAGTTGAATCCATTAAGTGGCACCAATGTAGGAGGTAGTATATGAGCAAGGACTAATGGTACTAAAGGCGAAGTTCAAGTTGGATTGAAAGCATTAGCCAGAAACAAAGTTTCTGGAATTCATGGAATATCAATTTCTATTTTTCAACAAGCTGATGTAGCACTGGAAGAATTTTCTTGCCTCTGCCAAGAAATCTGAAAAAGAGCTATTTCACCAACAGATGATGGAATGCTCAAATTATTGATCAATATCATTATCACAGGCAAGTAAATTTTTGCTATATATCACCCAAGGAGAGTTGCAGCAGTACGTTAATAGTGCGTTGCCAGAAGTTATGGGAAGATTCATAAAGGTCTTGGAACAAGGGTTATCATTGCTACTGTCAGATGAATCTTGGCTCAAAAAAATGCACCACGAAGATGTTTATGTGTGTTCATTGACTGTGCCTAGGCAGTCAACTCTGTGGGTCACAACAAACTGTGGGTAACTTTGAGAAGAATGGGTATTAGAGAATATTTCATTGCTCTCATGCTGACCTTGTATATGGATGAGGAGGCAGTTTTTGGGAAAGAACAAGGGATAGTGCATAGTTTAAAATTGGGAAAGTGTATCAGGTTTATATTCTTTCAAATACCTATTTAACATGTATGCTGAGCAAGTAATCAGTGAAGCTGGCTTAAAAGAAGAGTGTGGCACCAGGTTTAGAGGAAGACTTTCCATATGCACTTGAGGATAAGGCAACTCAAATATCAGCCAAGGCACTTAATTTTACCACAAAAGCTGTTTAAAATATGCTATGTAAAACTTGGCTTATACACAAGCATATATGGTATTTACAAGATGACATATGCAGATGACACAACATTATTTATTGAAAGCAAGGAGTCATTGAAAGACTTGTTGATACAGGTTTGGTATTAAAGTCTTCATTATGGATTGTGACTCAAAGTAAAGAACATTAAAATTCTTACAGATGGACCACCAGGTGACATTAGGAGAAATGGAGTAGAGTTTGAATTTTCCAAGTATTTGGTGTTGCTTTGTTACACAATAAATTTTCACAGAAGCAATAGTCAAGACCTCAAATGAAGTATTGCATTAAGATATATACAGCACACGATCTCTCTAAAGTACCAAGAAGCGACAATGTTACTTTGAAGACTAAGGTGCTCCTGGCCCAAGCAATGGTATTTCCCATCGCCTCATAGGTGTATGAAAGTGGATGTGGATAAGGAAGACTGAAGAAGAAAGGATGCACTTGATTTATGGCATTGGAGAATAATGTAAGTACCATGGCCTACTAAAAGGATAAACAGATCCATATTGAAAGAAGCATGGCCAGCATGGCCCTGGAGCTAGGATGGCAAGACTTCTTACATCCTTGGGATGTGAGGAGATCCCAGTTTCTGGGAAGAACCTCATTCTTAGCAAATTGGAAGACCAATGTAATGCAAGGGAGACACTGGATTAGATGGATTAACCTACTAGCTATAAAAATGGGCTTAAGAAAAGTTGTGAGGTTAATGCAGGACCAGACAGCTTTTCATTATGCTGTGCATAGGATCACTGCAGATAGCTGACTGGATGACACTTAACAACAACATGGACTGCTAAAAGGATAAATCAATCTCTCTTGGAAGAAGTTAAGACTGGAGTTCTTCCAGGAAGGTAGGAGAGATTTCATCTCACATTGTATTGTCAGATGGAACCAATGCTTGGAGAAGAACATCATGGTTATTAATGTCTCCTATGCCTGTCTATAATGTCTACAGTAGAGGCACAGCGACGGAGAGAAATACCCCATGTAGATGGACTGACACCCTGGCTACAACACTAAGCTGACGCTTTGGCATAATAATGAGGACGGCTCAGCACTTGTGGGGCTTTGTTCTGCTATTTAGGGCGCTATGGGTTGAAACTGACTTCCTGGGAGCTGACAACAGAAATAAAGTGGCACCAGAGAATAAAGGCTGGTAACATATCCCAGTGAAAATACAACTAGAGAAGCCCTATAGAAGAGTTTTGCTTTGTAGCACAAACTGTCATCAGTAATTTTGATTGATTAATTAGCAGCAGATTTGCTTTGGTTTGCTTCTGATTGATATGTAGGAATTTATGTTTTTGTTATACATGTATATACCTGGAAATATTCATAGTACAGCTACTGTGAGGTAGAGGAGAGTTAAATATTTGGTAGACATATAATATATGTCTATATTATATAAAAATAAAAAATTATTTATATATTATATATAAACTATATAATAGTGCTGTTGCTGTCACATTCTCTTGGAAATTATTTTAAAATAAATTGCGTTTAAAAATTCCCTAGTACACTTGCAGAGATATAGTTATATTTTTTATAACGGGAGTTATATATGTACCTCACTAAATAAAAATAGAGCATTGAAAAAATGATTGGATGTCTACAATGTAAAAACAAAGATGCTTTTATGGAAAATCATATTATTTAAATTGTATTTAAATTATTATGCACCTCTTCTTTTTATTAACACATTTTCTGAAAGTAATAATTATAAATAGAATTATGATATAATCATCTCTAAATGACAATATTTTATTCAAAAATACAATAGATATGAACAGAATATTTTCTATGATTTTGTAGAAGGAATGAAATCAATAGCACTATAAAAGCACTTTCTTTTTCATCTTCATAAGAAAACCACAATTCAAGTGTCACTTTTAAAATATGAAGTATTCCCTTCAAACACTTTGAAATGAAAAACTCTCTTGTTTTTATTTTTCCCATTCTAGTTTTAAAAGGGAATAATCAAAGTATTAATGTTATAAAATGACAATGCTTATCTAGACCCTCAGAAACAAGAATGCTTCAATTCATAACAAAGTTCACCCTCACTTTCCATTCATCCCCAAAATCCACATTATGCTTGCAGGCTTGTAGCTGGCTGCCACAATCATCAATTGTAGCATGTGATTTTTTTCAGGGCTTGTGTGGTATTAGGGAAGACAGGAAAATAAAGTCAGACTAAGTCAAAGCAACATGACAGAAACTCACTTTCAGGTCACTTCTTCAAAACTTTCTGCAGTGTGGATGCAAGCCTTTTCTTCAGTACTGTAGATACCCCCCTCCCCTGCCTTACAACTTGCTTATAATGGTAGAACAAAATGTTCACAAAGAAATGTGACAGCTCTTATAATAAAAATATTTACAAACTCTGACAGGGACACATTTTCATGAGGTTAATATTATTATATTGTAATCACAACCCATACATATAGCATATACTACTTCATAAAACTGTATTGCTAAAACAGTGCATGTGCTTATGCTATTACTGGAAAATACAGAAAATTGAGATTTTGGTTCTATGACCTATCGCATACACACACTTCGAGAGAGAGAGAGAGAGAGAGAGAGAGAGAGAGAGAGAGAGAGAGAGAGAGAGAATGAGAATGGTTTTTAAATTCTGGCCTTCCTTTGAGCAGATCTGGATGAGAGTCAAAGCCATACACTTTTCTGCACTTACCATATTTCCTTTAGTGAATACTTACATGTTGCCAAACCACTCAATGCCATCAAGTCAATTATGACTCATTGCACCCCTCAAGGTCAAAGTAGAACTGCCCCATCAGCTTCTCCTCTTTAGGGGATAGAAAGCCTCATCTGTCTCATAATAAGCAACAGATGGTTTTAACCATTTACCTTGACATCAGCAACCCCTGAAGAAACTCACCGTGGCACCAAGGGCTGCTGAGACTGAGGAGGGCCGGAGAAGTCCCTATGAAAGAGCAAGGATTACAATGTTTGGTGTGGATTGCAACTCAAGGTTAAAATATAGATAAATAGATAGATAGATAATATAAATAAAGCTAAGAATTGCTCAACTGAAGCAGTAGGTTAAATGATAAACTGAGAGGAGATTGACATGATCAACAATTTCATTTTGCTGGGATCTACAATCAATGAACATGGCAGTGCAAAAGCACCTCAATTCTGACTCGTCCCAAGAGTACAAGTTGGGGTAGAATTGCCCTGTGAGTTTCTGAGACATTAACTCCTTCAAGCTGTAGAAAACCCGATCTCCCTCCTGCTGAGTGGCTGGTGATTTTTAATGACCGACATAGAGTTTGCAGCTCAATAAGCAAACACTGCACCACCAGGGGTACTGTCAAGATCAAATGATGTGTTGTAGTAGGTAAAGATGTTGCAGAATATGTTTAACATTTTGAAAAGAAAGGAAGTTACTCTGAGAATAAAGCTGTGGCTGGCCCAAATCGTGGCATTGTCATTTGCCTCATAAACATTTGAAGCTTACACCACCTAATGAGGAAGAATGGAGAAGAATCTATGCATATGACTATGATGCTCTCAAAGACTCTTGAAAGCATCAAGGACTGTCAAATGACTAAAAATCCATTATAATCCCCCCCAAATTTGGAAGTTGAATCTCTCTTTGTTGTCAGTTCTTAGTCTGGAACCTATTCACTTGGATGAATTTACATGACATATCAGTGACATATCTTCCAGTATCACAGAAACACAAAGCTACTACAGTAGGTCAAACTAACACAAGTGGGAGAGATAACAAATCATAAGCTTAAATTTTAGTCTAACTCCACATGAATTACCCCCTTTCTGATGACCTTATTTACTCTAGAAAAGCTGTACACTTTCCTGGTCAATGATCAGAAGTGATGACCTGAGACTTAACCCATATGAGGTCTCTGCAAATGGATTTGAGACTTTTGCCGTTATCTATAACCTTCTGCAAACTAAGTCCTCAGTATTTAAGCTCTAATACCATTTCCTCCTTTGGTCTTTGATTTCATTAGTTACAATTTGAAATAATATAATCTGATCTACTTTTTCCATATAGACTTATCTGTCAACTCAGATGGCAGCTTGCTTTAAGAAAGTCTTAAGACTTCTGTTACTCTTCTTTCTGATAGTGGAGAAACAACTGCTTTCTTAACCACAGGTTGCTTCAGTGATCTCTTTATGAAGGCATTGACTATGGCCACTTCATAAGAACAAGTTATTCTTCAATTAGAACTATAATTAAATCTAAGCTCAAAATTGATTCCTGTATCTATGGTTTATATATGACCTTGGTTCACTTTAGAGGCATAATTATAATTTTACTGGGGAGCATTATAAATAATCCCAATTGGACTTATACAAATCATGATGATAACCAAAAAACAAGCTCAATGTCAAGGATTACATTCTGACTCAGCAATCATATATACAGGGTTGACCTCTTGTGAACTTTTAGAACATAACTCTTTACAGGAGTAGGAAACCTAATCTTTCTCCCAAAGACAGACTATTGGTTTTCAACTACTGACATTGGATTTAGCAGTCCAACTATAATCACTATGCAGCTAGAGCCCATAATTTATAGGCTCATGAATTTATCCAATGTGATAAAATTCCAATACCATTTAGAAAAGTTGCATGCATAGGTCACTAGATTATCTTTATTGACCAAACTGCTGATATTTTTGACCTGTATACATACAAAATTCAAGTGCCTGGACAATTTTTATACAAATAATGGACAATGAAGGATGGAAACAGGAAATAACTATTATTAACACTAAGATTCAAAGGCAAATTGAGACATGTCATTAAAAATAAAAGATTATGAAAATATCAAATGCATCATAGAACCTTGTCACCATTCTTTGGCACCCTCCAAGCAAGATATGTGAACCCAGTCTCAATGACCTACAAACCCATAACCTCAGACTAGCATTCATCTCGCTATTCTCAAAATTAAGGTGCTTCAGTCTTACATGCATGGGGATATTTCAGTTTCTGAAATCTGTTATTGGTGGGTTTTAGTAAGGCTTGGTTCAATTAGCGGGGTTTCCATACTGGTGCTGCCTGTGAAGAAAAGTTGTGCAAAGCAAAAAGATGGAGTACCTGACTATCAAAAGATACAATGTCTGAGGTCTTAAAGGCTTGAGGATGACCAAATGGAGCAAAAAAGCACACCATGTAAGAAA